>JAOVYU010000067.1:11125857-11141482 GCA_025674565.1 Synodontis membranacea
ACATTTCTTTGTGAATTTAGACTCAGCCATATGCTGGTTCTATACAAGTAAGGGATTATTAGTAGGCATAGGCGCAATGTAAGAGGAAAATGGGAAACAGCTGGAATGAAGTCACCTGAAATGGAGTGTGTGATGCATGTGTGCACGTGCATGTGTGTGAGTGAGCCTGCGCGTGCATGTGTGTTGTAGTTGGGCAGATTATGTGATGCTGTCACTGCATCTCCTGCACTGACACTAACGCTTCCTCCCGCACTGAGCTTGTGTTTCTGTGCCTTTGGTGATTACTATTATTTTGTGGAACATAATCCACACTAAATTCTGGTAAGGTAAGTCAAGCGTGACAGAAACCTCCTCTGTAGCCACATACACTCTTTCCCCCTCTTTCCATCTCTGTTGCTAATCCTTGCTTGTCTCTCAGCAGTTCCTCTCGCCGTGAGTGAATAATCTAATCAGACTTGTCACTCAGTCTATACATGACGTGTTAAGATGTAGCTTGTTCTGGTTGTTTAGCTGATGATGCATTCAGCCTAGGAGATATGCATAAGTGATCACATCAGATGCGTTTGTTTTAAGCTGAATGGACATTAAAGAAATTGATCTTGGTGTTTGTGTTTTGCGGCTCTTACCTAATCAGCACTGAAAGTTTGCTCAGCTGGCAGAGGCTGTAGTTTTTTTTTATTGGGAAAAAAATAGCTTGATAGTTGTTGTTGTTTTTTTTTTAATTCCAACTACTTGCAGGATCTTGAAAGATCTCTACAGCTGTACTTACAGTGAAAATGCTGTGAAAAAGTTTAATATATGTAAATTTATGTAAATATGTTTTTTGTTTTGTTTTGTTTTGTTTTTAAAGGATATAAGTCTTTTGCAGTTTGCAGTCTTTCTTTTGGTAAACAATAGCCAAACCTATTCAAATCATATAGTATCCAAGATTTTGACAACTGACTAGCTAAGGTGCTGGTAAAGTAGCTAAAACCATACATTAGAAACCGTTGGAGTGGGATTTCTACTAGCATGATTATTACATGACTTCCTGACCGTAATTTGTATTTTGTACGATTGAACTCATGTGCAACACTCCAAAATGATCTGTTAGTTTTGTGCAAAGTATAGAACATTATATTAGAGGTCTGTCTTGTTATATGATGCTTGTAGACAAACCAAATTACACATGCTAATGTACCTCTAACATGTGCTTGCAGAGCATGTTAAATGAAACCATGTAGCACAGTGTGTGTGAAGTTTCACATTTCTCCTTCTGCTCGTGCAGGTCTCTTCTGGGTTCCTCT
The DNA here is from genome assembly GCA_025674565.1 of Synodontis membranacea. Taxonomy (NCBI): domain Eukaryota; kingdom Metazoa; phylum Chordata; class Actinopteri; order Siluriformes; family Mochokidae; genus Synodontis; species Synodontis membranacea. Next base: position 11,127,144 of record JAOVYU010000067.1, read on the forward strand.
TACCTCCCAAAAACCTTTTGATGGCTGTATTGGCCACTTTAAGTCTACGTTCACACTGCCGTGTTGAACTGACTCAAATCTGAGTTTTTTTCTTTATTGTGACACAGATCTGATCTTTTCAGGGCTGTGTGGACATGCAAATCTGATCTTTTCAAATCAGATTTGAGTCACCTTCGTATGTGGTCCTAAATCCGATATGTATCTGATATGTGGCCATGCGACATGAATGAGAAACTCAGATCAGAATTCATGTCGCATTTTGCCTGTATGCATGCACTGAGTGCGGTCATGATCGGCCAGCAAGGCGATTTTTGTTACTTAGAGATATGCTACTTAGCGGTTGCGTGTTGGGTATAAAGTTAAGATTTTAGGGTTAATGCTACAGTTGAATTTTTTTGTCAAAGTAGCACAAATCAGTAGAAGACTGGCAACGCAGTAAAACAGCAGTGGAGGAGAGCTAGGGCTGACCAGCTGTTAGCTGTCCTCCACAGCAAAATGCGACATATACATTAGCTATTGGCGTGTTAAATTTTTCATTTTATTAGTGTTCTGAGTTTGAAAAAAATCTTTAATTATTTTTAAAAATTCCCCATAAAAACCCAATGTTTTAGGTAGTATATCAATCAAGCATGGAGTCCAACGAGATTCATTTTTGTCATTGCCTTCTATTCTTCTTATTCAATAGTGGAGAATACTCAACGGAAACAAGAGACGAAATTTGAAGTGTTGCCATAAATGTTGCAATCAGCATTTCAGGTTCGCTGTTTCAAAAAGGTGTGTTCAAGATGGATGATAAGCCAAGAAGTGGAAAACCAAAGGAAAAGTAAGACAAGGAGCAGCAGGAACTGTTGAAAGATGTGACGGTCAACTCAAGAGCTGGCAAGACGTTTGAATATTGATCATTTCACTGTTCTAAGGTGTCTGAAGACAATGGGAAAGATTCCGAAGGTTGGTAGGTGGGGTCCACATGCACTTTCGGAAAGAAATAACCACTCAGTGGTCAATTACTTATTAAAAACTGCTCGATCCTGGAGAAACTGTCAAACAGTTAGAGTGAAAAAGTGAGTGAAAAAATTAATGAACTACAATCGTCCAGCAGCCTTTCACAAAAGAAAATCATCCTTCTTCATTACCCACAAGGCTACATGTTCCATAAGTGATTGAAGACACGACTTTAAGCCTTGGATAGGTAGTTTACTACATCCATCCTACTCACTGGACATAACACCATCGGATTTCCACTGATATAAGTCTCTGCAACATACACTGTCTGGCCAACATTTTGAAAATTTTGATGATGTACAATATTGCATAGAAGAATTTATTTCCTCAAAACCCAAATTCTTATTTCATGACGGTATTCATTCTTTGGAAGACAAATGGCAGAAAATCCTAGAATCTAACATGATTACGTTGAAGTGAGTTTGAGTTAGAGTTTGACTAACTCTATGTATTATCTAACTAACTCTATGTATTAAATATTTGTTCAAAAAATGGCACAAACTTGTGCACCACACTAATAATACTTTGAGTTGCCTCACAAATATATGTTTTTTGTTGTTCATGACACAGTTGACTCTGATGTGTGCATGTGTGCCGGAGCACAGGTTTGTTCTCATTAAAGTTAGATACAGGTCACTTGTAAGTATGAAGGTTGAACCATCAAGATAAGCAAATCTGATCTGAGCAAAACATCAGAATTTAACAATGAGGCTTGTAATGTGAACGTAGCCTAAAGGCTGATTTATACTTCTATGTAGAGTCTACATCTTAAGTATATTGTATATTGTACTACATCTGTACTTGCATGTCAGGTATCACATGAAACACCCCAGAATTTGCTGCTTTTACAGATGTGGAAGAAGTTCAGTATTCGGTATACCAGTTCTTTGTTTCACTGCAGAAAAATTTTCATTTTAAATAGATTTACTCGGGGAAAGAAACCTTGCATGATTAATTATAAACCACTGAATTCTCAGTGAAAGCATTTCTGAAATATTTTATCTCGTCTGCATTCAGCAGTATGAAAAGACTTGAAAGAAAAACACTTCAGTGTAATTTATTATAGTGATCCACAGCCACTAGGCTACGTTGTACCCTATGGTGTAGGATCAACGCAGTTGTATAAATTGGACGACTAATAAAGTATAATCATAAATATAATTGATGATTTATGAAACTGTTATTAAGTGCATTGTCTTAAGTCTGTGTTTGTTTAAATGTCCAACATATATCCCTAGGCCTGTTTTTTTTTTTTTTTTTTTTTTTTTAAATAAAAAAATTCTGTGGTAATTCTGAAACCCCAATCCAATCAGAATCAGCCAACCAACAGGAATTAAGCATTCGAAATTCACATTGTTGAGTTCAGGGGTCTGTTAAAGGCTCTAGCTGAGCTATTCTCCTTCTCTGTTCCCTTAGTGACTTGTGTGGGACTGGAGGAGGAGTCACTGAAATAATTTTGCACTCATTCATTCTCTCTCTCTCTCTCTCTCTCTCTCTCTCTCTCTGTGAGCTCTGCTGTGTTGGGCCTCGTGATGCTGCAGCCCATTATAATGCAGAGGGACTGTGTGAATGGCTCTTCTGGAGCGGCCAGGCTTATTGTTGTGGGGACACTCCACCTCTGGGTTTTTGAATAGTGGGGGCTGAGACAGTCAGGAACATGGGGCAGTGAGGAATGATCAGGAATCATCTCTCCAGTCCTCCATTTTGTGCAATCAACTTTGCTCCCAAAATCAATGTGTTTTATGGTGCCTGTCTGTTATGGGTCAGCAGGATGGACGCTCTACCGTACATGCATACAGTACGTGCAGAACAACTAGGGCTGGCTAAAGGAATGATTTTGATATTTTAACAACATTTTTAAATGCCTTCTACCGTTTATGCATATTTTTTGCAGTGTTAATGTAAACATGTCCTGACTATGCTAAATCTCACTGTAGGTTTAGGGGGAATCCCAGGCTTCCAGAAAGCTAGTCCTGAGCACTGGGCAAGGCCTTTAACCCTCAACTGCTCATCTGTATACTTGGATTGCAGCTTGTCTTAGTTGCAGGTTGCTTTGAAAGTAAGCATCTTCCAAGTGAATATATGTAAATTAGATTCTGTAATTCATTTAAATAGAAATATTGATTTCCTCAATGCAGATAGCAGGAATATTTTTGGAATTAGATGCAAAAGTTCGTCTAAAAATAGTTTTGCATATTCACTGCTTTTGTCTATTCAACAGTATGTGTTTCACCAAAGTTACATTATTAAAAGGTCCATAATTCTTTATTGTCATATTAATTTAGCCAGACTGGAATGAACATTAGTGCATGTACAAGTATTAATTTTGCAAACACATTAATCAAAAGGATCATTTCTCTCTCACACACACAGAGGTGTTGATGAGATTTTATATTTAGAATAGTACAGCCAGTAGTAATGTTTGTTTTCATTGGGCACACAGTGTGTGTGTGTGTGTGTGTGTGTGTGTGCGCGTGTGTGTGTGTGTGTGTGTGTGTGTGTGTAACACCGGATAGGAAGTACAAGGTTACTGGACCACGTGTTCTTGTTTGTGATTGGATTATCTGGTTCACCTTTCTTCTTTTCCAGTTTTGATTGCTTAATGAAATAACTGTCCAGGTTCAAACTGGTCTCAGTGTTGCTAATGTACAGTGGATTCTCACTTCTGTTTTCCTGTTTGATAACTATATTTTGGAATGATTACTAACAGATACTGTATAAACAGACAGAAATACGTAGTTATTTTTTGGAAGTGTTTTGGCAGTGTTCGGTCTTCAGACCCCATGGCTCACGGAATGCTGGGGTGTGCAGGAAACAGCCGGAAGTGCACTGTGTCTCGCTGCGTTTCCCCTGAACCCCCTGCTGACTTCAATGAGCAGGGTGACTTTGTTTCTGTATGTGTAAAACCCAATTCAGTAAAATGCAGATTATGCGACTCTACAGCAGAAACTGTGAAATTGCCTTGATTGATATGAAGCGGAATGTGTTATTCAGGACATCCCTTTTTTTAATTTAAATTATGTTTAAATGTGATACTGCATTGACGTTCAGTCTAAAAAGGAATTCAGACAGTGGTATGCAGTTCTGCTTTTCTTCATGGTAAACAACCACACGTTTCCAACAATACCAGGAAAGCATTGATTCTAGGAGCTCTTAGTAATTTTCAGAAAGCAATCTGGACCATTCTTCCTCTTTCTGTTCCATCCGAGCCTGCAGGCCATCTGCTCCTGAGAAGCCCAGCATGTCAGTCACATGTTTTTTTCCTTTTCTGTCTGAGTGGACATTCTCACTTCCAGATTGGTTGGCCGGTTCGTGTACAAGTGCCACCAGAAGTACTTTTGAGAAAGGGGTGCAGCAAATTTCTGAAAGTCTGGAGCAGCCATGAACTCTCAGAAGAGAAGGAGATTCTAGCTACTTGCAGACTGTCAAACAAGGATGTGTAGTAATAGCTACACATAGTAGAATATTTTTCGCTGTCTGCACAAGCAAAATGGTGGCAGGTCTGAACTTGACTCAGTAAGGAACAATGCCATTGCATTAAAAAATAAAAGCTCCAAGCAAAAACCTAATCGATGAAAATTACTGATTAAATGGTTTTAATTGAAGCTGCCTGATTTAACAATTAACAAACAATTCTACCTCATTACTGAGAATACATAAAAGTTTTGCTTCTTCTAGCAATGCTACTGCTCATCACTGAACCTCAGACGACCTGTCCTTACTTTTGTATCTATTCAGAGCAGATAATTCTCCAGCCGTGTGTGTTGCTGCTGATCAGTCTTTGCAGAGACGGAGGTGTTTCTAAACTGCCTTGTCCTCAAAATGCTGAGCTGCTTTTTCTAATATTGAAGTCTGATCAAGGAGAAGCTTAACCTGCCTTTAACTAATCCCACTTTCTGCTTTGTTTACAGTAAATATATGCTACATCTGATTATATGAATGCAGCTCTTGACTCGAACTGTGCATTAATTGCTTAATGATGGCATGTTCAGGCAAATCTAAATGTCATTGATCTAAATCGCCTGATTGATTTTCAATATTATGCACAGATCTGTCTGAAGATCTTGTGGGGTGTGTGTTGGCAGACTCATTATGGTTTTGTCTTTGTCTGGATTACTAGGTCATGGACAGCATTTGTACACGTCTGATAAGTGTGCTGGCATTAGTGGTGGTTCCATTGTGCAAGACATGAAAATCTGCAAACTGCTTTTCCCACTCAGACACACCCCACCCCCTCTAAAAGCTTCTTATTGGAGCTCTTTGTCGAAGCTGGTGTCTGGGCAGATCAAACAGATCAAGGCATACACATCTACCTGGTTTAGCATATATGTAGGTGTTGGTCTCCAGGCCTGCTTGAAGCTGCATACAGTTATACATACTTCATGCCATCTTGTGTCATTCTGGTCCCTCTATGGCATACTTGTCTATGAGAATACGAGAAAGTAAGTAGTTATACTAAGCCACGCCCAACCCAGTTATCTTTTACCTCTCATATTCAACTTTCCCTTTCCTCCCTATATGTCCTCCATGGTGTGGTGCTGTAGCCCTCATTTTGAGATTCGGACAGAAAGAGTGTGATGTTTGTGCCAGCAGGCACTGGCTCAGCAGGCACTGGCTACCCCTAAAATGCCCCTTTATTTAGTCACATGGGAGGTCTAATGGCTTCTCAGCCAATCCAAACACCCAAAGAGCTGTTTTGCGCTTTTCTAATCCTTTTAACGTCTCCACAATGATCGGTTTGTTTATTGGAGCATGCCACCTCGTTACCCTGCCCCATGAGTTAGCAAGCTAATGAATGATAGAAAGGGAGATGCTAGAGTTTAGTCCCTTTCAAACAGTTTGGGCAGTTGTTTGTTCTGTGAAAGGCTCCTCACTGTACACCTGCCAAGAGTGAGGTCTCAGGGTGTTTACTTGTGCTTGTGAGCATGTGTGTGTGTACGGGGATATGTGGGTAGGTTTTGCAGTGCTTTTTAATTGTAACAAAGAATTTGATACTGGAGCACAAGATGACTAAATAATAATCGAAATCATTTTCACATGCAAGAGATCCCGTAATATTTAGATTAACAAATTGCCAGCAAAAGTATACCGGTATATAATGTGTTTTTTTTTAATTGTAATATTTTAAACATTGTACACCTCCTACTCATGTGCTAAACTATATAATAGGGGTACAATGCAGTGACACTGTCTATTTATTTAGTGCTTAAAATATCAGTTTGGATTTAAAAACCAAAGTGGACGTGACCTGAATCTAAAAAATCCCGGAAAACACTAGGAAGAAAAAAAAAACAATCTAGAGAGAGCACCGTCATTGCCAGCATGATAATAGAATCTTGTTTCATAGCACCACATGAAGCCTACACACATGCATACATACTTCACTTCCATTTACAGTTCAGACAGGCAGTGTTTAGAGATGGGGCTAAACAGCCATATACTTTGACAATGGTACACTTTGTTTTTAGTTTAATGAATGTTGGAGCGTTGCCTTCTGTTCTCTTCATCTTAGACTACCGAGTTCCCCATTTTCTCTCTGTTTTCTGACTGAGGATTAAACACTGAGGGAGAAGAGCAGAAAGCCTAATGAACATAATATTACACTGAGCTTGTGGAGTAATTCAGGCTGTAGCTTGGGCTGTATTGGGAATGAAGCCTACTGTATAACTGTTATGTATAGATGATAGTAAGAGTGGTGTGATGTTGGGCAGCTGATTGGTGTTTAGGGAAGGAATTATTTTTATGATCATTTTTATTGCTACCTCACTTGACCTCAGCCTGTTCTAATCATCATAACTTGAAGTTCAACAAGGTGCAATTCCTGACTTTGTTTATTACTACATTTCTTCTGTGTTGTTTATTTTCACCAGACTTTCACCTCTGGCCCAGACACCGCATACAGTCTAGCACTGTTTCCTGTCTGGGTATGTTCCTTGTTCTGCGTATGTGACGTCACTTCCTGTCTGCAACTGAACAGGCTGCCTGTTTTTTTTTTTTTTTTTTTTTTTAGTTTTTTTTTTTTTTTTTTTAAATCATCAGAATTTCATTACTATTCTTTACTTTTTTTCGTCTACACTCTACAGACTACGAAGTATGGCACATGAAATTCTCCAGCAGGTTCGGGGGATTATTCTACCACCAATCAAGGCAAATTTACAAACCCCCCAAAAGAACAAGCTAATATTATGTTTACGTGAAGTCTCATTCGTTCAGTGAGTGGAACAAGATCAATCTAGACTGATGGCTCTTCTCTCAGAGCAGGTTGAATGTTAATTGCACTTGTTCTTTACCAGATTTCACAGATTCGTTCCATAAGGCGAGTGAAGAAGGTGAACACTAGACCAAATAGTGAGTGGATTTTCAAATGTATCCTGAATAAATATTGTATAAAATGTTTGAACTTTGGGAATGACTTGCTCTTAAACATTTTTAACGTTGCACAGAATAGTGAAGTGTGCTAGAATGGGAAGTTATCTATCTGAGCCATATCAGGTTTCTGAGTGTGATGAAACGAACAAGGCAAAAGAGAAAAGAGTTCCTCTTTGATGTTTGCGCGCTCACACACACACACCCACACACACCCACACACACACACTGATAATGCACACTCAGAATTTACTGAAATCCCATCCTGTGCTGATTGGAAATTTGAATCTGCTTGATGAAGGCAGTAATTATGCACACTACTGAGGTTGCAATTAACCTGAATTTCGCTCATGTAACTGGGGGAATGGCTTTGAATATGTGTGGTTTTGTGTATCTTCTGTAGCTAACATGTACAGATATCATCACATAGTGAATATTATATAGATTTTAACTACCAGACCATGGTAAACTAGTCAGCGTAATATGATTATGGGTAACGTGAGGGGAAAATCTCTGCCGATATGAAAGATGATGTATCTCAGATACTCTGGGCTATACAACTTAAGAATCCTTGGTTCTGTTAATCAGTAAACATTAGTAGAAATTTTCTTTTTTCTTTTTTTTTTTTATTGAAACCTACATTCAGAATCGCAAAATACCAAATAAACTTTTAGTATAAATATTTGATAAATATGTTCACCTATAATGCAGGGGAATTTATGTTGTAAATTATCTTACATTAGGGGGAAAAAAAACAAACACCCATTGACCAGTTGTCCGAGTAGTTATTTGATGCCCTATGTTTTAATGTAGCTGTAACAAGGAAGGGAATCCCAGACTGTGGCCAAGTACAATTCCTTAAATCTTATCTAGGGCTGAGGGGATGGATGCATTCTTATTTTTTTTTAGAAGCAGGCCATAGGTGAAAAACTGAATGTATTTTAGGTCTTTGGTAGTGTCATTTAATCTTATAAGGAAGTATTATATTACATACGCTTTTTCTCTGAATTTGAATATTTAAAGGTCTCATTTACTGAGGTTCAAGGTCCACTATGTAGGGTTCAACCAACTCAATGTCACTCCCTTACTCCTCCCTTTTTCTTGTGCCAAATAATAAGTATAATCCTCCATTTGGGTTCTCAAACTTGTTTACCAACACCAGCAAACACTGATTCCTCTTGTTTCTTTTTCATCGTCTTCCTTTCTCCTTCTTTGTCGTCCCTCTGGTGCTTCCTTCCAGATTCATGCTGCCACTTCACACTGTCTGGAGTTTTGTTCTGGCTACTGTAGTGACACAACATGGAGGTTCACAAGAAGTGGACCCACGCCCTATGTAGGTATAAAGGGCTCATTCTAAGCTTATGAAAACGCAGTGTTTCGTAGTTATGGGTAATTACACACTGATGAAAACATATATTATATTCCATTTCGGCTTATGATGTTAAGAAACTAAACTCTAAGCTTTTGGTGTCCGACATCTGTTTCTGAGGAGTGTGTTCTTGATATGACCTAAATATCACCAGCTGCTGTGCTGTTTATGTTTAAAATGAAAAACTGATTTTCTTGGTGTGTGGTTCATATAACTCACATGGTGATGAAATGTCAGCGTGTTCCACGTTTTTCTGACAAAAGCCACTAAAAGAATAGCGTTTTTGTTTTCAAATTTTAGTCTACAGCTGACCTCAGAGTTATGCAAATTGCATGCAGGCATTCCCATAATCTCCATAATCCGACTCTGTCAGACAAGCTGTATTCCGTCATCTGTTTGGCACTGGGGGATATTTAGCTTCCCAGAACACCACAGCCAAACGCAAAACCATTATTTAACTCGTTCATTTCATTCAGTTGCAAGAACCTCATGAGTTTTCTCCCTCTCACTCATTCGCTCTGCAGGTGATCAAACGCCACCCTCCTGCTCTGGAGCGTGTGAACTGCAACTCACGTGACCCTTGGTAGCGTGACCTTTGACCTCAGTGTGGTGCTGACAGACCCCCAGCGCTCTGAGATACCAGTCCATGCTTTGCTCCGTCCACTCCTCTCTTTGTCTAACTGTCTTTCTGTGGCTTACCCTTTTCTTAAACGCTGAAGGACAGTGTCCTAATGAGGGAGTCTATTTAAAGTGAGCTCAGATGGCACTAAATATAGCTGTTAAGATGCTCCCTCTAAGCTCATAACTACATCCGTCTGACTGGCTTTGGGTTGGAAAACGGGTCTTTTTTTTTTTTAATTCCGTCTTGGTGGGTTACGCTACTTCTTAACAAGGATCGGCATTTGTCCCAACCCGGACAGTGGACATGTTCTCTTACGTGCGAAACCCTCATTACCTGGTACGTTATAAAGATAGTTACAGAGTACTGAATGAAAATAAACAAGTGGATTTGACCTGTTTATTCTTGTCCTGTTCTCATTATATGGTATGTATAAACTCTTAGCTTCTTTGTGAAAATGACATTGTTCAAAATGACAATGAAAGAAAAAAAAAAATGTGATTCTGGTGGTTTGTTGGTTGGTGCTGATTTTTTTTTCCAGTTAGCAGTTATGTACGGAGCCCCTAACAGGACAAAGGAGGAGAAAAAAAAAAACCCAGACTTTTGCGATATAACACAAAACGTTTGCGATATAACCCAAAACATTTGCAGAAGTTTTGGGTTATAACGCAAAAGTTTTGGGTTATATCGCAAACGTATTGCGTTACATCGGAGTTAACTTCCGCGGAGTTATTACTCGGATTTAGTGGAATTACCACTAATTAGCCATCTATGAGATGACTAGCACAATGTCATTGATGGCAGTATTAGCAGGAAAATTGAGCACTGTGCCCAGATGAGGAAGTGTGAGAGCTGGAAAGACTTGAATGCATTTTAAGTAATGCAGCAACTTGTTAACAAACGTGGTAACAGGCCAACATATCTTTTCAAAATAAATCTTGGATATCACTGATCACGTGTTAATTTAAAAATTCTCTCTGAAAAAAGGGACAAGCAATAAGACCTCACTGACTGACAGACAAGCGTACATTACGTCAGCGTGGTTACTGGCGTCACATTTGCTAATGAGACCATGACTCAAGTCTTCGACTCAGACGCATGAAAATGTCCAGTCTCTGTGTTTCAAAGCTGCTGAAAGGGGCTCTATGCTCCATTTGTGAGACCGTCGCTGTTTGTGCTGTCAGGCAAGCATGAGAATTGTCTTACTCAAACACCGCTCATGTATATGATTAAGTGGAAATGCGAATCCATCGATTTACATTTTTTATATGATTCCCGTATCAGTACTCTCGCAACCGACTGATATCTGATTTAATACTGATCTCACAGTCACCCCTCAACAAGCTTCTGTTTTCAGCTTACATGAAACCTAAATTGTGTCCAGTGTTGATGTAGATGTGTGATTTCAGTCAACTTATTCACATCATAAACCCCGCAATGGGCTAGATAAGGAAATATCCAATACTAATTCAGCATTACAGCACAGTATGAGCTCAGATACCAATACTCGGATATTGAATTGACCCGTTGCTCGTCTTAGTCTAATTAATCATCATTTATTTCAAGAAAATAACTGGCACATATCCTGATTATTAATATTTCCACTTTAACACTTTAGAAAGCCAGGATAAGTCAAAACATATACTTGACAAAAAAAAATCTGATTGAGTAACTAATTAAGTTCCTGATTGTTGGTTAGAACCATAAAATCCATCCAGAACAAAGGAAACCTGGGAGAAAATGCTAGACTTGTTGATCTGTGCAGCAGTTCTTTGAAAATATAACTGAGAATGAAGTATATTGTTGATGTGTTTAGGTGAAGCCGGTATTTTTTTTTAAGAAAAAGACTAAATGCTAATGGGTTGTGCAGTTGTTCATTACTTTTTTTGTTGTTGTTTATTTCAATGTTATTGTACTTGCCCTAGAAAAAGGTAAAAATCTGGCCTTGGCAAGAAATGCATTGTTTAACTTTCTGTATTTTTTTTAACCAATATTCCATGATGGTTTTATCAGTTCTTATTGATCTTCAAAGAAGCAGTTGATGACAGTCTCTTTTTTGACAATGGATGTTAGCACACCATGTGATCTGCAACCCTTTCTCATAACCCTGCTTGTCTGTTGATGCTCCTCCTTCTGTCACTCGCTCTTTTGCTTGTTATTGTCTGTTATTGTGAGGTTCAGGGGAGGAGCCTGGCTGAATAGCTGTTGTTTAGTCTGTACCAAAGAGCTGTTGTCTCCTTTTAGAGTCCTTAGGAGACAAGCACCAAGTCTTTCTGCTAAACGCTGGACGGTTTTGTCTCCACTAGAACGTAGACCAAATCTTCTAACCTTTATTGATTCTTATTGGCCTTCAAAGACAAAGCATTTTTTTTAAATGCATGTTTGCTTCTTGTTTGAGTGGGTGAGAAAGAACGAGAGAAAATTGTAGTCAGTGAGCGACTTGAATGTTGCGTGGGCACACACTCATGAAAGATTGGACTCCTAAAGCACATTGCTTATTTCTATAGGACAAACTGACATGACTCATGTGCAGTATTGTGCATTTACAGCTGTATTGTAATAAGACATGTACTGTCATTTCTCATGCTTGCGCATGCTTGAATGTGCACGAGGTTCAAAATGATCTGCATTGCAGTATAAATACTGCAATACTATATTTTTATTTTAAGGTTATGGGGAGCATGGTGCACACACATATATGCAAGGACACAGGAAATTTAAGAAGTATCTGTACAGCTTATCAGAGCTGATTTTCCTTTTAAGACATTTTTAACTATCTAGTAAAAAAAAAAAAATGGTGAATATTATAAAGATTTGGTGAAAATTTCAGTTGAATCAACAAACATGGCAAAACTGGAATTGTCAAATTTAACTCCAGTAACAGATTGACAAACAAAAGAACAATTATATTGATCATTACACTCTAAATATAGTTGTAAATTTAATAATAATAATTAATTTAATAATTGTTTGATAAATGATGTCATACACTTTCTTTAAAAATTGCAGCCACCTTTTTTAAACTATACTTTATCAATAAAAAATATTCTAATTGGACACAGCTCATTTCCTGGTTAAAAATTTTTTGTTTTAAAAAAATATATATTTAAAAATCGGAATATTTTAATACTAACTGGCAGTATTAAAAAACATTTTAAAGTTCCATTATGCAGGATTCAACCTCCTGGCAGCCCCTGTCTTACTTTTCAAGCCTGCGGTGGCCGTACTAGAGCGTTAGTGGCTACTTCCAAGTACTTTCATTCAGACTTCATTCATACTTCACTTGTTCTTTGCTAAATAATAAGAACAATCCTGCATTTTTCAAAATTTTGGTTCTTAAACTTGTCAGCCAGCACCAGACATTCATAGATACAGGTAAATTATACACTAAAGAAAATATACTTATAAGAGTAATGATGAAATATATGCTCCATTTCCACTAATATATAATCTCGAAATACTACAAAATGGACCTTTATTGCTGAAAAGGTTAAAACATTTTAGTCATTTCAGTATTCAGTAGTTTAATTTTTTGGCCATTAAATAAAAGTATTATTGTACTGTAATCCTTTAATCCAACAGATGTTTTGCTGGCAGTTTGTTAGCAAATTAATTATGATGCTTATTTTATACTAATATTAACTCTCCAACCTTAATGTCCTGTGTGGCCTTATAGTGTAAATCCACGGCATCCTGTGCTCTGTGTGTGAATCTTTGTGTGCGTGTTTGTGTGTGTTTCTGAGCTTCCTGCAGCCGCATGGTTGAGCAGCGTGACTCTGCCACCTATTGCATAAATCCTGCGTCAACAACCGTGCCACTTCTGACACCACTACCATGAGACATGCACTGACCTACTAATTAGCTACAACCAATGGCACAGCAGGAATTAATGAGGGATCTGTTCATTAGCCCAAGGGATTAGGTCATCCAGAGCCGCCTGCACATACTTCCATCTGGTCAAATGAACACACGGAGGCCTGACAAGTTGCTTTGGCCACATACAGCATATGGACTGTTGTGCTTTTACCTTTTTCTGAAGCCCTGATGACCTTGAATTAATTATTCGTGTTTTATAGGTACTAAAGGAGAGGAAGTTGCAGTTTCAGGTGGAACCTACGTTATTGTGTGCTTGTTTTCTATAATAGAAATGCTTTTAGTTATCCAGCTTGTCTGCCTGTGTGGCCTTTCTAGCTTCCGCTATGTGTGTTTAGTTGTGATTGTTGGGTCAGATGTATGTGCTGTTGCTAACAGCTCATAAAAAAGTCTGCCAAACTCTGCCCGAGGACAGGACAGGGGTTAAGTTGAAAGGCCACAGTACAGGTCAGAGAGGTCTGGATTAGGGTATAGTCCCAGCTGCTGCTAAAAGCTGTACCCAGCTGCTCTCAAAACCTAATCAACATTCATGAGCAAAATAATACAGCAATCACCAACAAACTCCACTTTTTTATATATAAAATAAAGTCTAAAGTCTTGGGTATGTAAGAAGAATTCCACTGTGACTTCTTACAGCTTCAGTTGTAATGATCCTTGCAGTTTTGGTGCAGATGTATCATTTCAGGCTAAACACTAATGTCAGAAAATTGTATATTCAGGAAGTCATCTGCATGATTACACAAGGTAACACTGTCTCCGCAGCCCTTAGAACTAACCACGTCAGTGGTGCTTGATTGATTAACGTCAGTAAATTGCATACACTCACTGACCTAATTGAACGAAAACACATTCTAACCAAGCATAGTTTGGAGGAGAATGTGGGACATGGTGAGGGAGGTTAAATGAAAGAAAACAGGTTTTGGTCGAATGGTCCAATCTTACAGTGACAAATAATTAATGGAGAGAAAAGCAGAGCCAGTAAGAAAGGAATTTACAGTTTTACTGAGACGAACCTCATGCCGTAGTGGAATTGGGATAAGGGTTCACGCTGGTAGACACAAACCTAAGCATACCCACATGTGATGTAACAAACCCAGATGTGTGATGTAA
>JAOVYU010000067.1:11169090-11185734 GCA_025674565.1 Synodontis membranacea
CATCTTCATCTTCTCTTTTTTGTAGCTTTAGTTTGTGTGATTTACATATAAAGAGATGTAGTTATAGATTCACTGTAAGTCAATGAATGACACAATGAAAAATGGAACCCTCTGACCTGAAATAACAATGAACAGACTTGGCTGAACAAGTATGTGTTTAATAAGAGATCTGTCTCAGCTGAAGAAAGTGCTCAGGCATGACTGTATTGTTTTAAATACAGACTGGTGACAAATTAAAGAAAATAACCAACATAAAGTTTCTTAGCGAGGTGTCTGGCCACCACAAGCTTCCAGAATAACTTCATTGCACAATAGCGCATTTTCCACACATCTCTAGAGCTGTACTGGAGGAAGGAACTGTTGAACTGTTCTTCCAAAAGCTATTCTCTCAGTGTTTGGATGATGATGATGAAGATGGTGTCATGACAATTGATGATCAGTGAAGAGAATTCTTAGACATTTGAGTATATTCAAACTCACAGCCACTCATTAACAGCCCATGTAACTAAAGTTGATATGCACATGGGGTAAACTCCTAAATTCTGCACTGTAGTTGGTCTAAATCTGTATATGTAGCAGATGTGAAACAGAGAAACATCATTCAAATGTAGGTTTTGAAAAAATGGGTGTGTAATATGTACGCATTAACTCGCACAGGACCCTACATCAGCAACCGTTTAGCCAGGCGGTATCGGAGAGAAGAAGCCGGCGTGGCATCGGCATCATTTTCAGACTTTTCATCAGATTATAGATTTGTGCATTATTAATTCATGCTCTCTGGCCCAAAAGCTGCCCTGAAATCCAACCCTGATCAATGGCAATAACCTTGGTGGAGTCCTCAATGTTAGCAGACTTTTAACTGTCCATCACATCTTCGTTTCTCTCGTGCCTTCTTCTGATGCACGTCCTCCTCCTCTGTTCTCTAGTCTGCGTTACCTTAGTTTCTATCCCGTAATAAACCGGTGTTTGATCTGGCTATCGCCTTTAGTCGGGTAGGAAGAGAATCTAGGCGATAACGTTCATAGGAATCCATGTGGAGTCTGAGGGGTTGAACAGTGTGGGACTTTTGCAGCGTGAAACAGTCAGCTGTGGTTTTTTTTTTGTTGTTTTTTTTTTTAATTCTTTAGTTAATTAAAGTTTCTCAGGAGTAAATCCAGCAAACCTGCATCATATTGTGATGGATGATGATAAGTGTGTAATTTTGACCCCCGATGTTTAAAATAATTTCAAGGTCTTACATCTATCCATAAATCAATGTCTTTTTTTGTGGCCTCGTTTTTTTCTATTCTCCCAGGGGTGCTCTGCCTCTTAAAAAAATAATAAAATTTAAAAAAAAAAAAAAAAAAAAGAAGAAGAAGAAAAAAATACATAGAAGAGCAGTACCGTCAGCTGGTTTTTATGTTGAATACTATTAAACTGCAAAGACCCATTTCTGCAGCAGCTGTATTCCACGTCAAATGTACAAAATTCTGAAAAGTATTTTATTAGGGCCTCTAGTAAAACACTTTATACTGTGGTACTGTGTTTTTGTTTTGGTAAATTATAAAATGTTATCCTGCTCCCTGCTCCTGAGCTGATTATGTAACAGGCATCACACGTAATCATTTATATCTATTTTCCTGGTTTTCCAAACGTATAAGTTTTGTTTTGTTTTTTTTTTTAAAGTGCTGACATTTTTAGATATGTTGACATCTATTTAAAGTGTGTGAAAATGATCTTGTTCCAGAGAAGCTGCGAATTCTTGATTTATTTTATTGTGAGACGGGGAGTCATAAAAAACAAACCAACCAAACGAACAAAAAAAGAAAACCTATCTATAAAAAAATATATAACCACAGATTAAAACAGGGACATATAAAACAAGTTGTGGCCATGCTGTTAACACATTGGCACAAAGAAAACATTAAAAAACAAAACAAAACAAAACAAAAAAAAAAACTTCATTGACAACATTTTGGCTTTGTAAAAGAGTAGCACAGTTTTGTGGTTAAGGACGTTCTGCACGTGTAGCATACAATTAAGTTATCAATGTTCAGTAGCTTCCAAGTCTAGTGGGGAAAGTAACGACGACGGGCAATGTGAGAAGAGAAATCTCCAATACGTCTAACACTGGGTGTCCGTTTTCCAAAAAAAAAAAAAAAAAAATTTCAAATCATTGAAAATGTGAAAAATAATACTCTTTCTGTTTTAAAACACTTTGAGATGCCAGAGAGCTCTCCCCAGCTTTGTATTCATTCATTCTTCGAAATTATTCTTCATACTAAAATATATTATTGTATTAATACAAACTACAATATTGTACACTACACTGTGTAATAAATAACCATAAAAGAAAAAAAAATATAAAAAAATAAGACACATAAATATAAAAGGTCTCTAAAACTAAACTTATACTGATGAAGAGGGTGAGGAAATAATACTGCCATGACTGCAAACATTACACAATGTTCACTGAGAAACAAACAGAACACACACACACACACACAAAAAAAAAATAATACTGACTGTTATGAAAGTAGAAGTGTGGGGGGGGGGGTGAAAGGTAATGGTGGGTTCATATTTAATACCTGAAGAAAAAGTGAATGCGCAGTTAAATGAAGTCAGATGAAGAAGTGCATCAAACAGGGGAAGCAGAAACACTTCAGAGCTGGAAATGTTTTTGTTCTTGTTGAGTCCTGACTTGAGTTTTTATTTAGTTATTTTTTTTAGAATTCATTTGTTCCTTAAAGAGGCAGGAACAGTCCTTGGGTTAGGACTAGTGGTTCGGGGTCAGGGGTCACAGGTTTGCTACCATGTTGGGAACATGCTGTTGAAGAAGAGTGTGAGAGAAGTGCACCAGCTCTGTGCAATGGCACTTAACACATGCATGTTTTTTTGCATAAGGGAGGGTATGGGGGCAGCGAGGGGGCAAATTAGACCCATCCAATTACTGATGTCTCTTTAACGTCAAGGGTTTTTTTCCTTCTTTTTTTTCTTGGATTGTATACCACCCCCATTTTTTTTTTCTTACATTTAAGGCTCACAGACCACTTTCAAACGAGACAGACAGACAGACAGACAGACAGATGTTTAGCTAGCGCAGGCTAGCGTGACACATTGGTTAGCTTGAGAGTATTAATACTGAAAGGTAGACATTAAACAAGGCCCACAGAGGTGTTCATCAGTAAACTGGGAGCATGGTAGTGCACAGGATCTTTTTTTTTTTTCCTTCATATGCAATAAAATACTGAGTTTTGTTCATTGGCAATAAAAATGTATAGAAATCTCTCCCAACTGTACAGCTTGTTTTTTTTTTTTTTTGTTTTTTTTTAAGGTTTAAACAAGAGTGACAAAAAAAAAAAAAAAAAATTAGTAACACTGATAAAAAGAAACCCAAGGTGTTTTAGTAATAAAACGTTATTAGCTAAAACGTGTCTAGCTCTCAGTCTGTATATGTGTCATTTTTTCATTAAACTTTGTATTTATACAAACCATAAACACTGAAAATTGTCCTTATGTGGAAAAAAAACACTAGGTTTTTTTTTATCATCAGGCACACAAGGGGTTTTTATACACAGTAGTGGGATAAAATGCAACAGCAGAGCTTGCGCTCTCGCTCTCTTCTTTTCTAACTTCCTTCCTTCCTTCCTTTCCTATTTCCTGCAATCCTCTGGAGGCAGCAACATCTGCAGTCTATTCAAATTAGTAATGTTTTTGTAAAACTAAGTAGCAAAGAGCGAGAAAAGCCCTGATGTGGTTTCTCTTCACTTCACATCTCCATTTTCACTGGGTGTGTTTCCTTCATTTCCACCCTCCTCCTTCACATTTTCTCCTTCATCCTCAGCTTTTTCCTCTCCTATGTTTTCCTGCATGTCCATTGCTTCTGTGTTTTCCATCTGCTCTTCGTCTTCCTCGTCATCCTGCATTACCACGACCTTCATCATCTCTCCATCTTCCTCTCCCTCTTCTGGACTTTCCTCTATATCCTCCTCATGTCCGCCATTCTCCCTAACCGTCTCCGCATTTCCCGTGTCCATCTCCTCCATCCTGTACTGCTCCCCGATGTCTTCCTCATCCTCGCCTCCTTCCTCCCCGATCCTCACCACCTGAATTTCGTCCTCATCCACCACGCTCCCTGAGCCCATTGCGTCTTCCTCCTCGCTCTCCTCGTCCTCCCTGGCGCTGCTCCCTCGCTCATCTGAGTCCACCTGAGACGGGGGCGAGGCGGCGGTGCTTGCTGCTCCGGGCTGCTCTTCGTTGGGGTTCTCCTCCTCTTCGTCCCTCTGCGCCAGGTTCTGCCCATGTGCCTCTTTCTTGCAGTATGAATAGCGGTGGTTCATGTGCTGCGAGTAGGAGCCGGAGTGAGAGAAACGCTTACCGCATTTGTCACACTGGTACGGCTTTTCTCCCGAGTGCAGACGAAGGTGCTCGATCAGGTGGTGCTTGTGTTTGAAAGCCTTGCTGCAGATCCCACATTCGTGGGGACGTTTACCTGTGGGACAGAGGGGGAAATAAATGTGTGCTTTATTTCACTTGGATGCGATCAACACTGCAATGATCAGCACCCTGTCTGAAAATGAGCAGCAAATGCCATGACTGAAATTTTCACTAAAACACTTTCTCTAGTATGCAGTCCTGATTATTGGCCAAACACGCTAATATTGTCCAGAGACAAAAAGTCTGATTTGTAGTTCCAGAGAAGCTTAGTGGAGTTCATGCACTCCATATCCAGTTTGTGCAGCCTTTCCAAACAGCTTGTTGTAGATTTTGAAGCTAACAGCTCATTTTAAAGAGTGCCAATCAAGAATGAACTCAGTTGTGCAATTCGGACCTGGATTACTGGCATCTTTTTTTTGTCTCTCGTGTGTTAAAAGCTCTTTGCTTTTCCATATAGTGATGGACCATAATGTGATGTATCTGTGTTTAAACTGCAAATGAAATTTGCCTTTGTTTTGAAGATCGTTTTCAGGGGTGTCGATAGTTTTTGCCCCATCCATCCATGCATCCGATGCATACTCATTTTTACAGTCAAATGGAATAAGGCTGAAAAGTAACTGGATTTTTTGCAATTCTAGACTGAGTGAAGCAAAACAATTCTTTATTCTGTTACTGGAACAGACAAACAGCAATCTAATCCTGCTCTCTGTCCATGTGTGGGCATGTGTATTTTTCAAGCACGCTAAATAGGAAGTTAAATAGCGACAAGTTGGTTCATAAATCCTTAAAACTGATAAAAACCAGTACCTGTTTATTATGGATTTATTATTATTATTTTTTTAAATCCTTGGTTGCTGTCAGTTTCATTACCAGACTGGATCCGTGTGAACAATGCACATGTCCAAGAAAACATCCTACAAGCAGCATAAATACAGACCATTAGGTCACCTGATAAAGTGGCTGGTAATTCACCTGTGCTGTCTGTTAGATCCATTTTGTACACAGATTTCTTTGGTGGGTGGATGTTCCTTTCAGGCCCCGCTACTAATACAGCGCATTTATTTTTCCCCTTCGAGTGCTGAGTAATTATCACGCTATTACTCCCATTACATGCCGTCATACACAGGAGATGAGAAATCGAGCATGCGCCACGAGCGTTGTAAAAGGTACCATACGCAGACTGGCTTATGAAGCTGCTTAGTGACAAATACCTCTATATTAATCTCCTTTGCCCAACCTGCTCACACAGGATTAAGCGCTACATGTCATTATGTATCCATGGATAATAAAACCAAACAATAATTCAAAACAGTGTGTGACAGCACATGGGCTGGAGGGAAGGTTTATTTAAACCATGGCTTTGGAGAGAAGGAAAGAAAATGCACAGTGATGTCATTAGGATGTACGCTGCTGGCTTTTGGCTCGGTGTTTGAACAGAGATGTGAACAGCTCTTGACTTCAATGAAATCCTATGCTCCAAGAAAGAGAGAAAATTACTAACAGACTCTAATGTAACACACTGGGTTCCATCCAAGTTAAAAGGTAATGCTTTTGGCCAGCAAATGTCCAGGGGAAAATTCACCACACCCTCCTGCTGTTACAGTATATTTGTAATACGTAACTGGAATGTTGCAACTTATATTGTGCAGGCAGAATTTCACTTTTAAATCCATTTTGCGTTAAATTCTCCGTGTTGATAAGCAGGGGAATGAGTTGATCTCTGTTGTGTGCACGGATGCAATACATACCTGTGTGTTCGTATTTATGCCGAAGCAGCGAGCTGCTCTTCTGGAAGATTTTGTCACACAGGTCACAGGCGTACAAGCCGTTTTCAGTCTTCTTCATCTTCTTCCTCACTGGCCCGGAGTCTGAGTCTGTCTGCTCCTCCAGCACAGATGCCACCTCTGAACCGGCCTCCTGTTTCTCCTCCTACACACAACACGTTACTTTGGTTTACAGAATGTTTTTTATTCAATTATTCTACCCTGACAGGTATGTGCCCATATCACATGCTCTATAATCACTGCGAATCTTGGCATAACATCTGACTCTATACCTCCATTAGGCTCTTGTATGCCTACATGGGACTCTTATGTTTACATACTAGTGCATCTCCAAACATTCCTGAAAAAGGAATGTGTTATATTATCCAGCATTTGTTTAAGAAAGTGAAAATGTAATATATTCTAGACTCATTACATGTAAACAAAAATGCGTCAAGAATGTTTTTATTTTGATCATTATGGCCTAGAGCTCAAAAAAAGTTCAATAAAATCATCTTAAATGATTAGAATATTTCTTTTGGAGTCTGAGTAAATTACTGTGTAAATTATACAGTATAAATACCATGAATCTCTTGGTATAGGTAAGTACAAACAACCACAATCATGCTGACTTGACAGTGCTGTCGGAGTGCTGTATTAAAGCAATTTAATGGAAAGTGGACCGGGAGGGGAAAGTGGTAGGAAAAGGTGCACAAGCAACAGGGATGAGCGCAGCCTTGAGAGGATTGTCAAGAAAAGTCAATTCAAGAACTTGGGAGAGCTTCACAAGGAGTGGACTGAAGCTGGTGTCAGTGCATCAAGAGCCGCCACACACAGACCGCTACAGGAAAGGGGCTACAACAATCGCAACTGCCCGTCTAGCTTTTGATTTTAGAGCACTTCATGCTTCCATCTGCTGTCAAGCTTCATGGAGATGCTGATTTCCAAGGCTGCTATCAAAGCAATCTGGGCTTCAATAACACCTCAGCAATGCCACAAGCTGATCGCCTCCATGCCACGCCACATTAATGCAATTGCAAGTCAGTAACCAAGTACTAACTGTATAAATGAACATACTTTTAAGACCTAGGGCATTTATGTATTGTAAACATTTTTTGATTGATCTTCAGGGAATATATATAATAATAATAATTTGAGATACAGGACCTCTTATAAGCCATAATCATCACAATTAAGACAAAAGAAGAAGTATTGAAATATTTCATTTTATGTATAATGAATATGGAACATAAGAAAGTTGCAATTTTTTTAATGAAATTAGGGGGAAAATGCACTTTTTCATGATATTCTATTTTTTTTTAAATGCACTAGTATAGTACAACTGAGAATCCTTGTATTACTTGTAACCAAGGTAAAGATGCCAAGATGGCCAGTAATGAGTCAGGTAATGTAATACCTAACTATAGATGTTTTAACCTAAACTTTCTTATACTTGGCAATTTTTGTCATCAAATCTAAACAATTTTTTAGTTACAATGACAAAAATTCCAATGGATTTACAAATGTTAAAAATTAACGCTAGAGATCAGTAGATAATCACCATCTAAATCATCATATGGTGTTCAGTATAGAAAATTCATGAACACTAATGTACATTTAGTTATGTTATTAACAATATTTCATTTCCATGTTTTCAATGGTGTCTGCCCTCACCTTGACACCGTTGACTTGCAGTATGGCCTTCTGTGGTGTGTCGCCCCCTGCTGGGCTGGAGGCTGTAGTGGTGTAGGTGTAGGCTAGCTGTGGGATTAAGATGGCCTGTTTAGTGGTGGTGAGGGTACGCAGGCACTGCCCAGGGCCTTGCTTGGCAATAGCCACCAGGGTGGGCAGTTGAGTGGTCACAATGTTCAGGGGATTGGCACTTGTTTGGCTGGCATAGATGGCAGTGCTGGTGCTTGCATTGCTGAGCACTTCCTTCTTTGTGCAAACCAAGTTAAGAGGCTCGTCCTGAGCTGAGTAAACAGAGTGAGCGCTGGTTGTATTTGCTGCTGCTACAGATTTCGGGAGAGACAAATCAAGAGGTCCCTCTCCTTCCTCCGCAGTCTGGGCTGGCACAGGCCCATCTGCAGATAGATTTAGTGGTAAAGGGGATGTGGGGCCATTTTCCGTTCCATTTACGCCAGCTGTAGTGCCCTCTGCTGGGCTATGAAGCTCCATCTCCTCCTTCTCGTCATTCCTTTTGCTGTCCTGCTCTGACATCGACTTGAGGGTTTCCTCTGGAGTGCCATTAATGTCTATCCCATTAGTCTGATCTTTCTGGGGTGTGTCTGGAGAGACCTCCATTGGAATCTGCCCATTCTGCATCTTCTCAAACCACTTCCTGACAATATCAGTAGGGAGATTGACTGACTCTGATATCTTTGCCAGCTCCTCCTTGGAAGGTTCTGCATTTAAGGCAAAGTAAGCCTTAAGCAAGTTCATAAGGTTCTTCAGTGGGGGCTGCCCAGGACACAGTCCATCTGCTTCAGACTTCTCCTCCGAGTGTGTTCCATTAACCTCCTGTTCTTCCTTGCCACAGTGTTTGTTTGTTGTTTGATTGTAGAGTTTGCCCTTTTCCTGCTGCCACTCTTCATCCACAGTGATGGTAGTTTTGTCCCCGGTTGTCTTGCTTTTAACCGTCAGGTCCTCAGGCAGTCGTTCAGCCTTGCAGGAGTCTGCATTCTGCCCCACCTGCTCTTTCTTCAAGTTCTGTAGAGCTGCCTGAGCCTGTGATGGGTCAAGGCTGTAGTTGATTATGATCTTGGTTGTACCGTCCTGGTCAACAATGGGAAGACTGATGGCTTGGATGACTTGCTGAGGAGCCTGTGCAATAGCCACTCTGCCAGTGCCTGCAGGCTGGCCTTTGGTCTGGGCATTCTCCAACACTTGCCTGATCACATTCCCATCCACTGCCACCTTTAGCATATTCTGCAAGTCCCCTAGATTAATGCTGATTGGGGAGACCAGTCCTACAGTGGGGAGGACCACAGCCTGCACCGCCCCCTGTAGGGGTGCTGCTGCCCCTCCTTGGAAAACCCCGTTTACTCCTCCAGGGGCAGCCGGGGCAACTACCACAGGCTTGTACTCATAGTCCAATGGCTCAGACTTAATCTGTGTAATAGGGAGCTGCTCCTGCAAGGGTTTACTATGGTCCAGTTTGTCCCGAATCTGAGTCCGGGCAGTTGCAGGGGAGGAGGGCAGGGATGGGGAAGGACACTGAGGGGTTTTGGTGCCTCCTGTGGTAGATGAGGGTCGTGGTCGGCCATTGACGGAAATGAGGCCGATGCATTTCTTGCTGCTGATATGGGAACTGTAGGAGCCGGAGTGAGAGAAACGCTTTTTGCAGTTGGGACATTCGTATGGCTTCTCCCCTGTATGACACAAGTAGATAAATGCTCTTAGACTTTTGCACACCTGTGATGTTTACAAATCTGATGTTCCACAAAACATATAAGATCTTTTACTTTGAATCTTTCCCCAATCTTTACACTTGAATTTACCCAGCTAGCACGGTTCTATCTTATACCTAGCTAGAAACAACCCATTCATTAGGCAAATTAAATAGAAGGCTGGAAAATATCTTCATAACAAATACATGCACTGAATTGTAAATAAAATTAAGTAAGGCAGACAGTCCAAAAAGGCCAGATGTTCCAGATGAAATTGATTGCTGCACAATTAGTTTCCTTTAACTGCACAATTAAGAGCCAGAATAAACACAAGCATGTTTCCGATTTCAGAAGGCTAGCCAGAAACTACATATGCAGGCCTTTGGCGGCGCACACTAATGTCGAATTTCCTTATTAACTAACACAAATACACAGACAGACCTGCAATGCCAAAAAAACGTTAGTGTGCTCACCACTGTGGATACGCAGGTGTTCTTTCAGGTGGTGTTTGTACTTGAAGGCTTTGCCACATTCAGTGCACTTAAACTTACGGTTTCCTCCACCCCCTGTTTGGGTTACATGCCGCTAGGAAGAGACAGAAAAATGTGCTCTATACTGCTGTATTTCCACAGGTGTATTAATATTCATAAAATATCAAATCCATCTGAATTTACTGAACATTTTGAGAACGTTATGATGTGTTATTAAACCTTTACACATTCAGCTTCACTAGACACATACATTTAATGAGACTCCCATATCGTGAACTTAGGATATCTACCTGTAAATGCTGAATTGGCTTCACATCATTAAAAGAATCTATGCTGTCAAAGAGGCTAGACGTTTCCAAGCAGTGTGTATTGTGTTATGTATGGTGAATTAAGGATTAAAGGTTAAATGCAGTACCTGGTCTCTGCCTGCTTTGTGTGCGCTCATGTGTCGGTCGAGCTGTGTGCGATGGGAGAAAGTGTAGCTGCAAAGTGAGCAGCTGAAGTTATCCTCACTCTTCTCGTGTCTATATTTTATATGCTCCTTCAGAGAGGTGTAACGCTTGTAGCCTCGAGAGCAGTAGGGACAGGTGAGGAGCTGAGAAAACGCGTCTGGTGTGCCTGAGAGAGAGAGAGAGAGAGAGAGAGAGAGAGAGAGAGAGAGAGAGAAGGGGGGGGGCATGCAGGCAAAGAGACGAGAGAAAAGCAGAGCAAGAGGGGTAAGTGCAAGGACAATGATATGAGTACAAGGACATATGCTGTGTGTTTGAGTCTCTCGCAAAAATACACACACAGTAACACAAAATGTGTGCCCTGTAAATCAGCTTGTGGTTTGGAAAGGGACACAAATAATAATAATAAAAAAAAAACCCAGAACAACTGATTACAGAAACACAATACGTCATTTACTATTGCATATAAAATATGTTTAATAGTAATGAATATACAAAGGAGACTTTGAGTAACCGTGTCACCTTGTTGGCCCACGAAAAGGTGTGAGTGCATCTGTGTGTGTGTGTGTGAGAGTGCATTTGTACGCGTTTGTGTTATTGTCTTGGTTGTGAAGAGTGTGAGCAGAACTAGTGCAATATGTGAACTTCAATCGCACACTGTAATAGAGAGAGGCCTTTGATGTGCACCGAGTGACAGCTACAGCACAACTCAACAACTCTCTCTCTCTCTCTCCATCCCAAGATCTTCAGCACAAAGGGAGAGAAGAGCTGAGGAGAAAGGAGGAGAAACAAAGGAAGAAGAACGGTTGCTAGGTTATCACGCGAAACAAAGAGGTGAGCAACTGACAGAGAATTAGTTGGGGAGGAAAGCGCTCTTTTGTAAGTGTGCGGGTGAAGGGGGGCAAAGAAGGCTGGTTTAATACATTAAAAATGAATAATGTGAGATTCTTATTAATTAAATAGTCTTCTGGTGATGAGCAATTACACATTACTGTAGATTATATTAGACATTTATTAGCTAAGCTTCATATTCATCATGGCTGGCTGACTAAAAGGACAGTGTAGTTGTTCAACCTCCTGCCATAGTTATGATTGTTACAGAGTGCACGGAAGTATCCCAACTGCCTAATAAACGCATCCATCTGCGTGAATCATCTGAATTATTCATAGGTCCAACCGTGAATAAGAATTGAGGTGCACCTGGCTAACATTTCTATCTATCTTCTATCTAAACGTCCCACAGGTAACATATTACCTGTTAACAGGTAACGTATTAAACTCCTCTAGTCAGGTGAATGGCTCCCACACACCAACATGAGAAACGCTCTCAGGTATGAGAGAGGTTTGCTCAGGTGCTGCATTTCCCCACTTTCTGTTCAAACAGGTGAGGTGGAAATACAGAGTCATCAAAGGCAAGCTCTTTCATAGAGGTGTGTATACCTGGGTGTGAAATCTGGGCCTCATAGTGACTCGGAATTCAAAACAGACCGTATGTGTGGACATGCGTATCGAATGTCCCGACAAGGATATGAATATATGAAAATGGGGAAAATTTGGCTGGCCACTAAATAAAAACCGCAGTTTTATTTCCTTTTGCTTACTGAGTTTAAGGTAGAGGTTAGGTTTAGGTGTAGCACTGCAGTGATCAGCTTTATTAATAATGATGTTCATTATCAAGATATGCACAAGGAGTGTGTGTTTGTCTGTTCGTGTGTTTGAGTTGATGGGTGCGTAGTGCGTACGCGTGTGTCTTCTGTGCGCACGTGTACCATTCTCATCATGGCCGCTGGTCTCTGGAGTTCCCTGGCGTGGTTCGTCTTCCGGTGCCTCTGGGAAGATGACGGCCGTGTCTCCTTGCTGAAGCATTTCCTCAACAAGAGCATCTCGACTCCTCTCATCCTCCTCTGACACGCACTCCTCTTTCACTACAACACACATACACGCTCAATTACAGATACGGTTGGTAGCATTTACAAATGTTTCTAGAACTAAGCTTTACTAAGCACATAGCTTTACAAAACGGTGTAACGAAGTGGATCTGGTTTTTGTTTTTTTTAATCAGTTCATGTACCTTTTTTCTACCATTTTCACCCCAGCTCTCATCCCAATGGAACATGTATAAAATGTTTAGGACTTATGTGACAGACGGCACTCTCTTCCTCCACCACCACCACCATTTAAAAACACCAACTGAGGGAACATTTTTTGGAAGAACGGTGTGTCTGACTCCAGTTCAGGTCTAGTGATGTGCACAATCTGTGCCAAGCACACTGGAGCTCTTCTGCTGGCTCCCAAGACATTACCAAGAACTATATGTTCACTTGAGACGTCTTTCCGGTAATGTGTCATCTGTAGTAAAGGCTTGTCAGCAATGAAATTGCAATTTGCCACACAGACAGCAGAGGGCTCTTAAATCACAAACTGCTCCTTGAAACCCCCCCCCCAACTTTTAAGTGACTCATTGAACCAGAGACTGCGGCTTTGCATGATGTTTCTGTTAACAAAAAACCCAAAACATGGCATGTGGTTCATGAAAGCTGGTGTTATGCTTTTCGACAGTCTACAAAGCTCTTTTAGAAACCATCTCAAGACCTGTAAATCTTGTTATAATAATTCCAAACCTAACACACGCTTGGTTTTTTTCCAGTCTTAATCTAACCCACCTGATTCAGCTAATCAGTGTCTCACGGAGCAGCTGAACATTAGAGCCAGGTGTGTTCGATTAGTATGTAAACTGAACTCTGTCTGACCATTACAGCTCCATAAATACGTAATGGGTGCTCAACTGAATCTGATGATGGAAGCAAAGCCTGCCTACGTCGGTCATGACACTCTCCGCCGCTCACCCCGACCCACCTGTGTATGCTAATTAGCTTTCCTTTCTCGTCGGGGAGGAGATATCATTAGTGATCGTGGCCTTGTGCTGGGGTGGAAAACAATTGCAGATACCTGACTGTCCACTGTGAGCAAGAGTGACGAATACTGGGTCAGTTTGACCCACCGCATGAAAGTATATCAGATTCATACATCAGCCTCTGCAGTATCAGTTTGAGGTTCCAGCTTTGTGATATGACACTAACGATTTATCTAATCTAAAGCATTATGTTTACCTACATGTGTGTGTGTATACATGATGGCTGCCATGTATATCCCGTAGCTGATGCTTAGAAATGAATGTTACCTGTCCATGCGGTGCAATACCAACACGAACAGTGGGGGCACTGTAATATGACGTGACATCGTGTCCTGACCAGAATGGAATTTCATTGAATGACCTAACACACCGTCTACGTTCGTGACGCGGAAACTACGTCTGCCATCTGTGCAAACTAAACAATAGCGTAGCTTCCTCCACTGTTGCCAAGTTTATCGGAAAGAATAGTCAAGGAAGAAGAGATGTTTCAACCCTACAGTGCCTCCTAGTGGATGTAGCTTTTAATCCTCCAGATATACATAAAGTACGCAGACAACTACATGATCAATGCTGCTCATTCTGTATGTATATTCAAACTGAAGTATATTTGCATCTGTAAAGGAGAGAAAAAAAAAAAACAATCTAGCTGCCAATTATGTACACTCTCAATCCCAGTGTTGTGTTTTCTCTTAGTTCATGTAATCCAGTAAAAGTCACTACATCATACTCTGTGAATGCACATCCTTTGTTTTCTAGAGCATGAACAGCAAGGGCCAACCAAGGTGATGAAATCTGTAGGGCATAGTGCATCCACTATACGATCACCTGATTCCCACTACATGCTCTCTTTCACAAACAAAGTCTGTTATCAGCAAACAGTAGTTCTCAGGTGTCACATTGATATCAATCATGCATACTGGCGATGCAGGGTTTTGCGCCGGACAATGTTAAATGTGCGTCGAAGCCATAAACAGGGCGATGTCCCAGAGTCAGACACAATACGCCGAAGCGTGAGGTGCTGATGCATTATACGTGAGCGCTGTTTTTCGGAGAGAGCCCGAGGAAAGAAAAGAAAACCAAAAGGCGTGTGTTTGTCATAATTATAAAATCAAAGTCACACAGGCAAGAGACATTTGGCCCGCTTATAAAACAAACAAAACAAATTAGTCCTGAATAGCTAACTCAATCTCTCGATTTCCCAATATCCCTTAATGTACAAACTGTGCTCAACCTCCTGTAAAATGAACTGCTTAATTGGAGCACTGTGCTTTACTTCTTTATCGCTCACTAACGAGAGAGAGAGAATGCAGAAATGAAGGCTTTGGGAAAAAAGCAAGCCTGGAGGCTACGTACGTGTATCTCTGCCTGAGCTCTGCACTTTCTGATGCGTGTACACTCGAAATGAGTCCGCAATGTCAGCAATTACGACTAATGGCATTCGCTCGCAACGCAAAACAACATTTGGGACACCTGAGGACAATTGTGCATTTGGGTGTCAGAACGATTTAAAGAGATGTACGTATGTATGTGGGCGGCTGGGGTGAGAAAAAAACAAAACGAAACAAAAAGAAAAAAAAAAAGGAAAAAAAATACCGTCTCCTGCCTCCTACTTCACTGTCCGTAGGATAACCGTGCTTAGATACGTGAGGTACAGTGGCGGTGCGCATTTATGCAATATGCAAGATATTCGCAGCAGCTTTATCAGGGAGAATAAAGAAACGGTGCCGGGCATGTACTTACAGTACGAAAAGGAGATTTATAGATAACAAGAAATACAGATTTCCCATGCCCAAAGTTACACATGAATAGCCTGAAGAAGACGAGAGAGAAAGCGCAGCTGGGCAATTTTAGAAAATCCATTTCCTTATCAGATGCTTTGGAGGTGAAATGATCACCAGGAACTCAGTCTTTTCACTGCCTGTATGAGACAGATCGTTGTCCACGATAAACCTTAAGGTTTTTAAGGTTACTCTTTTCTTTGTTCTGCTCTTTGTCCTTACGACTTGCTCGACGGTGATAACGCACCATCTTGTACGAGCGCAACACCCCAATCAAATGGCCATGACAATACAGCGTAACAGCCCTCGAGGTGCACTGTAAAACCCAGCTACGTGTGTACTGCTGTTTGCTGCAGCGTCGTTTATACAAAAGGAGCACAACGGTGCAGTCGTCAAGAGTGGCACTTGCCGAAGAAGTGCAGACACAGGCTACACGCAAAAGGAAATTCAGCTTTTAAATAAATCAATAAATAAAACTATATCTATGTAAACTATATAGAAATATTTTTCTTTGACTGGAGCAACAATAAATTGTGCCTTAAGGTGTAGTGTAGAGATGGTTGATCTCTTGATTTTGCTGATATGTGAAAGATTTTACGTTCAGATCAGACGGATTTGTCTTGTTCTAATAAGCGCAACAGATAGCCGTGAAGCAGCAGCTCAGTGAGTTAGCTGATTTGTTCAGTTGAGTATTTTAGATGAAAAATATTGAGCGGCTTAAGCAAGTTGCAGAATAATGTCACGTAATGCCTTAAAATGGATGGCTTAAGACAACTTGAATAATTAACTCCTAATGGACCGTAAAAAGTATTAATTGCTGGAATGATATTGTAAGAATATTATTCGTTAGTCGACGGCAACTGGCATTCTGAGGCGATGGGAACCTAAACACTTTTGACTGGTGCCTCATTTACATTCAAAGGCCAGGGCTTACTAAAGATCACGACCAGAAAAAACCCCCAAAAAAACCAAAAACTGACCCAGATTTAGATGATCATGATCTGATCGATTATTGATCCAACACTAGTGTGTTCTGGTGTTTCCTGGAATTCTGCTTAGTTACAAACTTTACTTATTTATCCATCTATCTGTCTCTTTTCCATCCATCCATCCATTTATTTATTACTTCACTAGTTTAATCTCCAAAAAGTATAGAAATACAAGTGTCCCAAAAGTCTTCATCTATAAATGATTGATTTAAATATACTGTATGTAGAATACAACAAAATGCTCGAAGTGACTGCCTTGAACTTTGTGACACTTGAGTAAAAGCTGAATGCAAGAACACTGAACATTTCTTAATGTCTCACAACTGGTGTTGTGACACGCAGAGATGATTTCCTCTTTTGAGGCTTTTGTTACACCCTGTCTGTGTTTCGCAGAGAACAAACAAATTCAGATAAATAGTAACTGAGCAGCAGGTCGAGAGAGAGAGAGAGAGAGA
>JAOVYU010000067.1:11188714-11198867 GCA_025674565.1 Synodontis membranacea
CTATAAATAAAGAGAGAGAGAGAGATGCACACATTTGTGCAACTAGATTAAAAGTTAAAAGTACTAGTGTGTTAAAATGGGATTTATCTTGTTTCTTTACTGAGTTTAGAGAGCGCATTTTAGGAATCTATTTTCCTAAGTTTTAATAGCTGTAAATTCTCTGTGGTTTATTACCAGACAGTTGTTCCCTTCACCATAACTTTCATTTTTTCCATCAGTGAACCAAGTTGGAGAGGGAAGCGGTGTGCAAAAAATCTAATATCTGTGCAGGTTTTTACACCTTGATTATGTTATTGCTGCAGCTGAAGTGGCATCAGAATTCAGTTATATTCATTCCAAAGGTTTCTCCACTTTACTGATCCACATCAAAATCCCTGCTTCAGGAAGTTGCTTTTGTTTGCAGGTTTTCCCCACGGCAAAAGCAAAAGTCAGAGTCCTTTGTATAGGTTTCCTTTGAAGCGGCGTCTACATACCATATATGGTTAATTGTGGGTGTGTCTGTATTCAAATGAGCAGTGACATACACAGTGGCTACATACAATCGG
Source organism: Synodontis membranacea (assembly GCA_025674565.1). NCBI lineage: Eukaryota > Metazoa > Chordata > Actinopteri > Siluriformes > Mochokidae > Synodontis > Synodontis membranacea. Next base: position 11,189,260 of record JAOVYU010000067.1, read on the forward strand.
TTATTATTAAACTCCCTCCCACTTATGCCCTTGACGTAGCCCGATCTTATTGTGTATATGGGAATTCTAAACTTTAGGCATGAGTATGAGTATCAGAATAATTTCAATGCAGTGCTGATAAATAAGGTCCCAGGAGCTACATATTAAACACACATTCTTTTACCTGTTGCATATGCATGTCAAGACTGCTTTTCTGGAGTAAAGCGCTTTTTTTTACTTTTTTTTTTTTTATGATGTGATGATTTGAGATGTCTGAATGTTTCCAAATCATAGTAGAAAGCTAGGGCCATTTGGAATAAATGTTTTGCCAATGGGCCTTGGGAATGTATAATTTACGAATTGTGAAACCATCATAAAATCTTTGTAAACAATCCAAGAAAACACACTAGGGAATGTGGCCCGGTTGGAGACGGGGTGGGGGAGGCAGCAAGAGCATGAGCTCTCCTCCCTCTTCGTTTCTCAATTTCAAAAGCTATTTAGTTTTGCAAGACTGGAATACAGCCACCTTCTTTTGATCCTCAGGTCGCTTGCTTAACTATTTCCCAAAAAGGTCTAACATGTGCGGTCTGAACGCCTGTGTACGTGGACACCGGGGTGAATTTGACACCGGGACAATTTTTACCCCCCCCCCCCCCATCTACTATGTCTTCTCTAACTTTACAGAATCTCTGCTTGTGCAAGGCCATGTGGTTGGCTTGTGAGCTGACAGCACAGAATAACAGATGAACTAGAAAAGTGCCTGTGCTAGCCACTGTAGTAAAACTGAGCATAGGAGAGGTGTGGTTTCATCCTGGGGAAAATACGAGCTGACGGCAATGCAAGAAGGCAGCGATTGCTTTTAATCATGATGATTGAGAGGGAGCAAGAAAGTGAGAGTCTCTGCTGTAAAGACAAGAGGATAAAGTGGAGGTGTACCGGGTAAAGAAAAAAATAAATGAAACGGGCATTAAAACAAACACAGAGCCAACAGAGAGTCAGACTGCCTGCCTCTGCTCTAGGTAGGGGGAGAGAAAGGCAAAAAAGAGGATGGAGCGCTTAAAGAGCAACCAGGGAATGAGTGGGAGAGGCTGAAATTTGAGACCAAAAAAAAAAAAAAGGCTTGAGTCGATACTGTAGACGTGATACTGCTAATGAATTTTTTACAGCTTATGAGTTATGGGTTGTGTAGGCAGAAAAAAAGTGTGCATATGCCATACTCGAGCACAGTTTTCCATCGAGGAGATTTAGCCATGTCAGTTAAATATATTCTAACAAGACAAATAATGTGTGTTAACAATTCAGATTCATCACTGATATCTTCATGTCACTTGAAGAAAAACTACACATTTCTTGCGCTCTAAATCTCCCCAATCCAGTAAGCTGCTGTCCTGATAATGGTTCCTGTATATGTAGTTGCGTTTATACTACCCTATACCCAGGGTTACTTCAAAAGTGTATTCCCATACAATTACTAATTACCTGCTAAAAATGTATTTAGTAACCTAATCTATTTTGCACAAAATGATAGTGATATAACTGTTTACTTTCTGTTCCTTTTGGATTACCTTAATACCACATATGTGCTGGACGAGAGCGTTTTCACACCTGGAAAGCCGAACCTGCACCGTACTGTCATGCTGTTCCCCTTTTCTGAACTTCCACCCAGTTAACGGATTCTCCAGAGGCCTTGATGACGAATTGCCGACCGTAGGATTAGCTGTGATTTCACTCGAGACCACAGTGGTGATGTGAGACTGGTGAAGTGTTGTAATGTGTGCACATGTGCATTCAGTACATCATCGTAGCGGTACGTTCTGCTCTGATAATCGAATCTGTCGATTATTTTTCCTTGAACGTTCAATTAGTTTTATTACTTTTTTTAAATACATACAAAAGATTTCTTTAAAATATTCATTTGCAGTGTCTTAATCAGCACTACTACAAAAAGCTTAATTAAATAGCAGCTCACTAATCACAAAATGAATAACATTTATCAGATAATCTGTCACGGTAAGAAGACATTTTCACGTGCTCGTGCCAACCGAATGAGACACTCAGACTAACGCAATGTGAAGGCATTATGTACGTCGTTTACTGTTATCACTTTTTTAATCACTTACCACGCTTTTTTTTTTTCAAGCCATGATTTGTTCAGGTTTCGAACAGACGAATGCAAAATAAAACACATCTCTGGTGCCTGCTTTGCTCACTGAAACTCTCCAACACTAAATTCATTATGTTAGCTATGCGCGACGCGTTTTCAGTGTGGAATCAACCCCAAAGATTTACAGTTGACTCTTAGTTTTCAATGATGAGATGGAGTGCACTTTACGTATTTGTCCCTGTCTTATATGTAGCACCATGGTCCTGGAGAATGTTGTTTCATTTCACTATGTACTGTACCACATGTATATTGTTGAAATGACAATAAAGCTCACTTGACTTGATTTGACTTGACTTGACTAGTGAATCGACTCTTTTTTTTTTTTTTGATCAGCAGGATGGTGACTTGACATGATGCACAAAATATAGATATATTTACATATATTGTGTATGCTAAGAACATATAATCATCAATCAGCACTACTGGGTCGGAAAAATAGGCTAGTGAACTTTCTGGAGCTTATTGAATCAAATAGCTTCCCTACTTGCTGCATAACAAAACAAAACAGAGCTGTTACGAATGGTTCAAGAAGGAACATCACGCTTCTCATTACATTCCCACACAAAAACGATTATTTTGCTCACATTTAAATGTTATGTCACGAGGCCAGCAGGGTAGTGTACTGTAAAGAGTTTCCATACCGTAGAGAAACTCCTGCTGATGTTTCTAGTGCAGCGTGCTTCATAACGCCCTTCAACTAATAACGAAATTATTGGCAATCGTTTGTATTATCGATTTTTACTGATTTTGTTCAGAAGTTGCTGCAGCCCTTATGCATTTGAAAAAATTGTAATCCTGTAAATAATCCCCTTTATTTCTAAATGTATCGGTAATCTGATTACATCTTTTTTTTTCTGTAACTATAACGGAATACAGTTACCTTTTTTGTATCCTGATTGCGTAACACCATCCCATGTATTCCGTTACTCCCCAAGCCTGCCTATACCACTCATGTAGCGCACACACACACACTAGCTGAATAGACTTCTATACATGTACTATAAACATCCACTCCACAGCAGCTCAAATCTCCAAGAACCAAGAGCCTCCCTAAACACTAATGTCCCACACACCCTCATTCATCAGCTAACGGCCAGGAATTCTGCTGCATAGCATTGCACTATTTGTTTAAAGCAATTTCTAACTGCTAATGTCTGATAAACACATGCCTTTCATCTTCCATCAAAAAAAAAAAAAAAAAAAATCATGGATACTGAAAATAAATGATGTTCCTGCAGTGAAGTGAAGCATCTAATGTTAATATTAGTTTACTCATTTCTTTTTATGAGAATTCAAACCCACTACTACTGGAATGCTACCTTCATCCCATCGGTCCTCAGGGCCATTGGTGTCGTCGTCGGGGGCAACACTGTCACCGTCAGCTCCGTCCCCGGGGGTCCCGTCTTCCTCCACGATATGGAGCTTATCTTCATCATCGGAGTCTGACTGGCCTTCCAGTACATGGCTGTAGTTACTCACTGCACGAAAAAGAGAGAAAATGGAAAAAACATTAGAGAGAGGTGTTTGTAAAATGGATGCAGTGAGTTACAAATAGAGAATATATATAAATGTATGTGTAAGTGGTCCGAGTGAAGTGGCAGAGAAAGAGCAGATTCACGAGGTGGGATGAAGGATCAGGGCTGCGGCAGGTTTTGATTTAATTTCACACGTAGAAAATGACTTTTTTTTCTTTCTTTTTTTTTGTTAAATTTGAGAAATGTGAAGAGAACAGGTCGGTATACGTCAATCAAAATAGTGAACAGGGTATTGTATTTTTTTCCAAAAAAAAAAAAAAAACCCTGACGTTTAGGCCAAATTACCTGGATTTTTTGGATAGAATGATTGATGAGTAAATGCCACGATTTATCAAGATTTGCTCAAAAAAAAACATACATCTTCCCAGATTCGAACAAATTGCACCCCGTTGCAGTGACTGGCTTATAGGTCTGACTCACGAGCCTGCTGCCAGTTAGACAACATCGCTCACATTACAGTAGCGAACAAAACAGTGGAACATGTGAAGTATTCTTCTATTTATACTCTTCTCAGACGACGCTCTGTCAAATTAGTTACTGCAGTTTCAGCTGACAGGTGTCCCGGTTTTACACTCGGTATTAAAATATCATTAGTCCCCCAAAATCGTTCAGTCGTCCGTTGTTCCATAAGAGCTTTATCCTGATGGGGTAGCACTGGACCTGGGCTCTATCCTGCAAGGCATGGATAGATCCTGGACAGTATGTAAGTACAGTACATCGCAGGGCACCATGCACACATATACACGCGCGCTCATTCACACCTAGTAATGTGATCTATGAAGACATTCGTATGTGTGTGTGAGATCGTGATCGAGCCAACACGCTCTTCGCCTTAATAAAGACGAGAAGACTTTTCAGATTGTTCAATCTGGTTCCGTGGCATACAGTTGGATCACACACCTGCAAACTTCGTAGAACTTGTTTCATCAAGTTATACTCATCATTTCAGGTGTTAAGAGACCGAGGCCACATGGGTAATTCAATGCATGCCTTATGTTTAGCAAACTGGATCGAGTAACAGAACATTTGATAGCACGCAAAACAAATCCAGGAAACTGCTGACGTCCCGGTACATAAGCAGTACATACAGAGTACCCGTCTGTAAGTATGGCTTCTTGACAACCACCCCAGTGTTCCTTTATCGTTCATCATCCGATCTCTGCCCTGTTTTCCTTTTTTTTTTTTTTTTTAGATAGATAGCATTGATTTGTTGTAGCTGACCAGATGACCTTAATTAGCGGTATGTGTACGTGTACGCGTATGGATGTGTGCAGAAGGGAGTGTGCTTGGCTCAGCACGACGTGACATTCTATTAGACGAGGGAATGATGGAGCGATAGCCTCGCCTAACGAGTTCTCATTCGTTAAGGTAAGTGCTGGCTGAACGGAGCTGGAACGGAGCTGGCGGCATAAATCACGCTTAAAGAGTCTGTTTCGTAACCATCAGCAGTACGGGGAAAGACGGAGTTGTGAAGACGAAACATAAAATACATAATAAATTATATCCTGATACATCCTGTGAGGTTCTTAGCCGGGGTTTTTAATATGAATTGCAACGAAGCTCAGGCACGGTAGGACTGAACTCTGAGGACTAGCAGAAAAAAAAAAAAACAAACAAACAAAAAAAGATGCACGGGTGTACAGATCTGCGACCATATCTCAGTTCTTATTGTTAACTCGAGAGTCCTGAGGCTGAGCTTAAAGCAACAGGGAAGCGTTTGGGGCGATCAGAGTTCACATGTTTACTAGCTCGGACAAACTCCCGATTCCTGTTTACAGAGAAAAGGGAACACTACAGTCAGGAAATGAGTGTGGATGTGAATAAAGTCTACAGCAGTGTGTGTGAGTGTGTGTGTGTGTGAGAGAGAGAGAGAGATAACACTGTTCTGAGATAAGTGAGTGGGTGAGCTATGATAGTGTACAAACGCTAAAAACAGTTCCTCCCTAAAGATTATACCCTCCAGTCCTGTAGTCTTTCATTGGATTAAACAAGTAGGACATTTACTCACTGTGAGAAGAGTCAAGGTGTGCTCCCCTAACGCTTCTTTCAAGGCGCGTAAACACATACAAGTGCTAAAGTGTATTCTAATGATAGAAAGCGAATAGAAAAGGTGTCGAAGAAAGAGTGACTGAGAAATTGAAGGTGTGCCAATGCACCTCCATTTTTTTTTATTTATTTTTTTTACCCACGCTCTTCATCCTATCTCTCTTTTCCACTCATCTAAGTACCTCTCTCCAGTCCGGCCAAATCAATTTTCCTTTGAGAGGTGCAAAGTCAGCACAGGGCTTGGCTATGGAGCTGAAACTCACGCACACATATACACATCTCCACTGCTCGCCTTAATACATCGACATTCCGCTGATTTTATGTTTTTTTTTTTATCCCTCGCTCTTTTTTTTTTTTTTTTTTTTCCCAGTTCCTTCTCCCTCTCTAGCCTACGCTATTTTAATGCAAACCTGCTCAGTCTCTACACTCGCCGTCTTCTCATTCTCTGTCTTCCTGTTTCGTTGGGACGACCCTGGAGGGTTTAACATATCAAGCATACAAATGTTCGTACGCACTAAGTAACTGAAATATCCAAAAAGAACCGTCTCGAACGAGAGGCGAAACTCCATGTCCCATCAGGCAGTGCAGCCAAGGAGCACAGAAAGTGCGTAAGGTGGGGTGTGGGTGACTGATCCGTGACAAATTCTTGCGGGCTGAGTTACACTTCCACACCTGAAAGCGTTCATTACTGCCTCTAGGACCTACACGCATTAAAAAAAAAAGAAAGAAAGTGACTAAACAAACACTCGATAAGAGAAATGGCCGACATTAGTTTGGCGACAAACAGAGAGCGCTACACAGACCAAACGGAAAGCAGGGGTCATTAAGCATCGCATACATTACGACCAGGAAACGTTAAACACAAAAACAAAGTGCCACTGTTGTTTTTTTTTTTTTTTCCACAACATTGTAGAGGTGACTGCTCCGACGTGCAGCCCTGTGCACACAAACACTGTACGCTAATTTTGCATATCTGTTCAAGCGCCAAATCCCACGTGGGCATCCCGCTACACATAACGACACTGTTTACTGACAAACGCCTCTCGCCAGCATCATATACTGTACATCGTAATTTATTACACCCCATGAATTATGTTTTTATATTAAGTTGCCTCAATGCTCGTCAGGACGACCAAATCTAAAATCGCCGCGTCTCCTGTCCTCTCCTCTTTAGCGGCTCTAACGTAGCTGGTTTTCCCAGAAGGCCTCAGTCTCGGTTTGTTCTCTGAAGCTCCTAATGAAAGCCAACACGAGCCTGCGCATTTCAGCTGCCCATTAAAGCCCGAGGCCTGCGGGCCGACACCTGCCACGGGCCGCCGATAAATGCCACCTAACCTGGGATCTGCATAATCCCACAAAGCGCCTGGTCACGCACACACACACACACACACACACACCTCTAGAGGAAAAAGAACACACACTGTCTAGACAACGCTACTTGTACACTAATTATAAAACCGCAAAGGGCTACGAGATTATGAAGATGATTTGATTCATGCCATTTTTCTCTTTAAGAGAAAAGATACTGAAGACAGAGGAACAGTCAAAGGGTATTGATTTGGCATTAAGATGACATCGGTGCGAGCTGGGAGCGTTTGTTGGTATAAAGTAAGATGCATTTTGATGATTAAAATCCTAATTATGAAGAATGATAGCTCATTCTCTGTCTTTAGCTCATTCTCTGTCACTCCCCCCCTCCCTTCCACCATTCCACATTTGATGTTTAGACCCCCGACATTATTAAACTTTTAAATAACTGCTCGGTTAATCACTTGATCTAAAACTATACAGGTTGCCATACGCCAGCCCCAAAGGTAATCTCGTCCTCATTCCAGAAAGAGGCTTTCGCATGATTTTAAAGGTGCCAAAGGAAAGTCCGATCCCGCATCAGCAACACGATACACTGCTCAGTATTTCAGCATCTTATTCGTTTCTTGTATTGTACTTCATATTGCACATACTGTATTCATGAGGGATTAGTTTCCGGAAGGCATTACACACCAGATGCTCACCAGATGCTTATGGGTCATTACATATATGTACTATTTCTGGCAGCTCACTTTACAAGCAAACTTGTTTGTTTTGGGGGTTAAGAGATCTGTTTCTTGATAAAAACACATTATCTGCCACATCTGTTGTTTTAACAAAGCGTAATACGCAGCGCCTTGCATAAGTATTCACCCCCTAGAATTTTTCCACACTTTGCAAGTGGGGCAGCACGGAGCCGATATGGATTTAAAGGCAGGGTAGGCAATTTCTTTTGTTGTTATATTTCTTGAAATTCTCTTTACGTCCCGACGGCAATAAATAAATCAAATATGAAAAGAAAAAAACGGGGCTGTAAAAAAAAAGCCTGTCCAAATCATTTCATTGAGTCAGAATGACATGACTGGATGGCCTACCTGTCTCTTTATCTGCTTATCTAGACCAGAGCTTTCCACAAGGCCAGACGGACATATTTCTAAAGCTAGCGATCTAGTTGAGTCCAGCTGTGAGTACTAACAATATCCATGTATGCTGTTTACATCCATTATGATAAGTGTTTTCTTATCACTGGATATTACGACAATGCGCTACGCTCCTCTCCATAAACGCTCTCTCATGTGGATTCCAACGGTCCTGCCGGAGGATCCCTGATTACTCAGGCAGTGTGCATTCATGTATTTTGAAGAAGCGGCTTTGGAGGGAAGGCTGAAGTGAGTATGGTGGGGGGGGGGGGGGGGTTTTTTCCAGTTGGATACTGTCAAAATCTAGCTTACTCTTGCCGGTCTCACCAAAATGACCCACCCTAGCCTTAATTGGAATTATGTCATGAATTTACAAAAAAAAAAATCATTGAAACAATATTATCAATATTAACAATGTCAGTTTAGTTTGCAAGGAATAAATCAAAAGAATACTGTACATGTCAATGATTAGCATTAACTGCACCTTCACTGAATTCAAATTTATGGAAGGTGCTGGACGTCCTGCCAATACAGTGATGAAACCCGTAACAGTGCTTCTGTAATAACTGCACTTAAAAGTTATACGAACTAAATAAACAGCATTTAGACAGAATATCCTTTGGCCTGATCACGGTAGTGACGCTGTGGTTCACCTTTACAGCTCCGCAGCAGTCGTGTCGAGCCGTGCTGGATGTAATAAAGGTAGGAAAAGCTGACACACCGATGTGTCGCCATGACACATGCACTCTAAGTAAGTGTTATGATTGGACATTCCTGACATAGCATCACTCCCCAGGGCTGGAGGAGCAAGCTCAACGCGCTCCGCCTCGGCCCTCACCCGCCACTCATGTGCTCTGGGCTTATCTCTTAAACAAACAGCCATTTTCCCTCTAAAATTAACTCTGAGCCCTTGGACCAAAATATTGCAAAGTTTATAATGAAAACATGATTATGAGCCATTACGGGTTTGCGGAGCCCTCATGCTACTTTGTGAAGGATAGGAAGTTGAAGCTGCAGGTAAACTGCAAAAGAAAGTCCCTTGTCTACATTTATTGAAACAGGCATTTCCAAAAAAACACTAGTTTTGTTTTTGTTTTTTTTAGCTAGTTTTTGTTTTTCACTATGGCTGAATCATAAACTGTAGGTTCACAACATTACATTGTACTCTATGTGGAGAGGACGTATGAATGACGGCCTGTGATAACAGTAAACAAAAACAAATCTGCAACTTTAATACTTTGCTTTTCATGACATTCTTTGAGTATGAAAATGAAATAATAATAATAATAATAATAATAATCATATTTACACTCCATGGTTTATGTGATGTGAAATATTTATACACAAATGAACTGCATTTTAATATACTGAACAAAAATATAAACGCAACACTTTCGGTTTTGCTCCCATTTTGCATGAGCTGAACTCAAAGATCTG
>JAOVYU010000067.1:11209689-11224155 GCA_025674565.1 Synodontis membranacea
ACTCTCATCTCATTACACTCTCATCTCATTACACTCTCATCTCATTATACTCTCATCTCAATACACTCTCATCTCATCATTCATCTCATTATACTCTCATCTCATTACACTCTCATCTCATTACACTCTCATCTCATTACACTCTCATCTCATTATACTCTTATCTTATTATACTCTCATTTCATACTGTCATATACAATAATTCTTTGACTAAGCCATCCCACCCACACAACAATTTTTCTTTCTCTCTGAGCTAGCCACACACTCAAACACACACACACGCACACAGAGCTTAATCAGCTGTGAGAGCAGAGGCAGTGTGTGTTTGGTGGAACAGGGTAGCAAGGGTGTGTAAAACTAACTAGGCTTGAGAAATAGGGCAGTATATTGAGGTCAATCATGGAGACAGAGCGAGAGCAGCACTGTAACTAATTAAAAAGGTTGACACAGGTCAGCTATCTTTCTTTTCCTTTGATCACTGTGTATAAACTCCTCCCCTTAAACACACACATGCTGTGTGTGAGTATGTGTGTGTAAACACTCTAGTCATTACTAATCACATACAGTAATACCAAATGGCTAATTTAAAAAAAATAAATAAATAAATAAAATAGCCGTTACCGTGGACTCACTGCTGAAACATGAGAAATGTGTCTTTATTAACTTACAGTGGAGACACTGGGGATGCGTCCCCGCCACTGTTTTATCCTGATTTATAGTTCCAACTATTCCTGAGTATAGTCCATATAAAGCATTTCATATAACAGATTGTAACAGGAACCGATCCACAACCCGCTTAAGCCGTATTCAGGTTGGTGTCTGTAAGAAAACGTCTTTCTGTGACAACCTTTGCATGTTTCTAGCAAGTGAGAAAGCGGATGTTTGTTTCACACACAATGATATGATCACATTATTGCATCATTCATTTACAGAAACTATGATCATGATATTGTGGCATGTGCAAGTATAAATTGAGATGCTATACCTGCCATAGCTGTCATTACACAATAACGGCCAATTTAATTTCATCAGCCTGTGGAACGGCACTCTCTGTTTTACTGTGTGTAGGTCTTGTGTAGGTGATGTGATTTACATCAACTATTAAAAAAAAAAAAAAAAAAAAAAACCCTACCAAAGCAGCAATCATTTCGTGATTGCTGGAAGCGTCTGATACCGATCAGAAAAAAAGAGTTTCTTTTTCTTCTTCAGTGCACATTAGTCTGAGGTCTTGTTAACCACGCAGGTTTTCTAAATCAGACATTAAATTATTAATATGAATATTATTTTATATTAGTTTTAATCCTTCATAAAGTTCCACCCATGAATTGTTTTTTAATTTAATTACACTTTTATTACTAACTTTATGAGGTCTTTTCATAGACTTGTGTGTTACTGTAGTTTAATAATTAATTCCCACACCTACCACCGTTGCTAACTTTAGCCTCAGTAAGCAAAAAGAAAGATTTCCTCTCTTTAAGTTTTTCAAATAAATGCATACGGTGCATATGGTTCTTGTTTTTGGTATCTGGTTTAAAATGATAAAGCCATTCCCCCTCATCTTGCTCTTTTTCTTTTTTTTTTTTTTTTTTTTGCTTGCTCAGATCTCTCTCTCTCTCTCTCTCTCTAAAAAAAAAAAAAAACATCTTGTCATTTTACCGAGAAAGACTTCCCTGTGCTAATAAACGCTTCCAAAACGCTTACAATTAAGACCCCTTCCAGAAACCTTAAATAAAGTCTTTCCTAACAAAAAACTGTCACAGCATTGACGGTAAGCTTTACCTTTTAAAACGGCATCATGCTTTCTGTCTGTTGTTAGTCTTCGACTATGTGGAGCATTCGGCTGTCCCGGTATTTTGGTACACGGCTGGAGTCAGTTGTACTATTATACAATAATAATGCACACTTCCGACCAATCAGATTCGAGTATTCAATTGCATTGTGCTATAAGCCTGTGTGTTTTGCATCCTGTATACTGATGTAATGGAACCTTCTAACCTTTTTAATTTCCCACATCATTACTTAAAGGCAGGGCTAGCAAAGGTTTTCAAACCAATCAGGAGACTGCGGATTTTCTGTTGTTTCAAAAGAGAGAGAGAGAAATAAGCCGTGGAATGATGAGGTGACCGAGGCGCTGATTTGATTTCAGCCAATATAAGCTGGTTAACTAAATGGTAGGTCAGCCAAAAAAAAAAAAAAACAGAGTTAATCCAAGCATCCCCATGGGGGATTCAACAGTAGTGTAAACACACCAAAAATGATGATGATGATGATGATGATGTCTTTTTCAATGCATTCATCCAGTTGTTGGTTTTGAATATTCGGTGTACAAAACATGCATACAAGTTGTATTATACACAATGTACACCTGTACTACGCATTACACACAAACATACACAGAGATTCTCAGCTAATTCGGTGTGACCCTCAACATGGCCCTTCCTGTGCAAGGTTGTAGTGTGCACTCATAACACTCATTTCTCAGTGGGTGTGGGTGTGTAGTGTCCTGTATTTTAGTTTGGAGGTCCTTAGGCAGTTCAGGAAACCAGAACACATTGGCTTTTAATAAACACAATGGGTATGACGCAGCTCTCCTGAAAGGTGTGTGTGTGTGAGTGTGTGCGTGAATGTGTGTGTGAATGTGTGTGTGTGTGTGTGTGTGTGTGTGTGTGTGAGTGTGTGTGTGTGTGTGTTTGTGTGGGTGTGTGTGTTCATCTTTGTGTCTAGTATGTGACTGATGGCCAGTTTGTCCCAGAGCCTACTCCTACTCAACCTTCACAAAGACAAACATGGCAGGAAAAGAGAAGAGAAAACTTTTTTTTTTTTAATGTATATTTTAAGGTTAATGCTTTTAAACTTTTATTTATTTATTTATTTATTTATTTATTTATTTATTTTTACTGTAGCCTTTTAAAAGTAGAATATGTTTGCTGTATAAAAACAGCAAACATGGGTATAACGTTGAAGTGTATTATTAACAAAAAGAGCAATGCTAGAAAGACCAAGCCTCGCGCATTCACACGGACAGCTGTGTGAGCTCAGCCTATAGGGAAATGAAATTTGTAAGGACTCTCAAGCACTCCTCTGCTCATCGGGATAATGACATTTGATTTTTGTAGCTAGGCAACACTCCCATATGTGACATTTACCTGCCAGGCCAAATAACATGCCTTATAGCAAAACACACACACACACACACACACACACACACACAGGTTTTACTATACTTGTGAGGGCATTTGTGTAAACACACACACACACGCACACACACACACACTGACTTTTTCCTGGACCAGATTTTCTGCCATACACTCTGCAAAATTTGTGAAATGGTGTCTGCAGATCAAACTGGATAACTGATAAGGATCCAGCTTATAAAGCTAATTAACAAACTAACAACGCTAACTATTAAATGAACAAAGCTAACTATCAACCTACCCAATGTAACTATTTGACTAACAAAGCTACCTTTCAAGCTAACAAAGCTAACCATCATACATTAACACAAGACGGCCCTTGTGTCATGCCCACGCCGGAGGCCGACGAGACAGCCTGTAGAGTTATTCCCATGACGGGCCACGTTCAAGCCATAGGCCTGACCCTCCCTGACCCTGAATTTTTCAGAGAAGACTCCGAGGCATGGCCGCCAAGGACCGCAGCCCCCCCATCACCCACTGCACTCCCCACATCGACATTCATCATTTCCTTCATCATGCGTTGCTCTTGCCTTGATTTTGTCTTTATCCCATATCATGTTGTTTGTGCTCATGTTCACGTTCTTGTTATCCTATGAGTATCATGTTCGGTTGTTTGTGTAAGTCACTATAAATAAATATTCCGAGTTTTACATCTGCCTCCGCAATTCCTTTTCATGACGGTATCAATGAGTTCAGCGCAACAGCAACAGTTTACTCCGTTCGCAATGCTTCTTACATGTCCACGTACAGCATTTAGCAGATGCCTTTATCCAAAGCAACTCACCAAAGTGTTTTGTAGTAAAAACAGATCCTCACACTTGGTCATGGTCTAAGAGTACTATCTAGTTTGAACCCTGTGCTGGAAGAGTTAGTACACTGAGTAAGAACAGCAACAACAAGAGTACAACAGGTTATTATTTTTCTAAATGGTTTTCGTTTGTTAATTTAGTGCTTAGTTAAGAGGTAGAGTTCATTCTACCACCTGTGTGCCAGTACAGAAAGGAGGCTTAATAGGTTCTTCTTCCTATTAGCAACGGCTCTTTTAATTATATTTATTCACAATTTAAATACACACTGCCTCACTGTACTGCCAGTCGCACACCGCTGAAAAATTATATCAGGTACCAGGACGAATTAAAAAAATATATTGGCAGTAAAGACAAAAAAAAAAAAAAAAAAAAGCAAAAATATAGACAATCCGAAGTGTTTCAATGTTCAGGTACTGCTTTCCACTACTGGCTGTAAGTGGAATATATGGGACATATTTATGACAATATCATTAAGTAGGGCAACACAGGGGTAAAATAACGGTGACTGGTGAATCAAAACCTCCTTTGATAAAGAACATAATGACAAGATGTTCTTATTCAACAGAAGATCTCTGTGTAGCATCGCTAACCCCTGAACACCACTGTGTGTGAGAGCAGTGATTAAAACAGAGCATCCTATGTCTGACTCTGCTTGATGTCCCATCACACACACACACACACACACACACAAACACACACACACAGTACAGAACTGTCCTTGCATTCTCCTCTCGTGACACGGTCACAATAGTGGAATTCTCGCCAGACTTTATCGAAATAATCTGCTTCCGGGGTCGTGACTTTGGCAAAAGTCACCCACGACTTCCTGCTGAACTCCGTTCGACCTGAAATGTTTCCCATCACATGACAGACGACAGCACTGCAGTGCTTATAAGGGGTTCCTGCAACCTCAGCTCTTTTACGCTCCTGGCAAATTACAAATAGAAGTAAATCGCAATTATCCGCTCCGGTCGAAATGTACGATGATTACATCACATCTCTGCTGTCTATGGAGATTTTCTCCATTTTAGAATAAGTCAATATTTTAATATTAAATCTATACATATTTTAATTGACAATTTTTCATATGAAATATGATTCGAATATTAATTGTACAAATATTGCTGGCGTAGTAATGGAGATTTTCTTATACATAGCTGTTAGGTAATAGGGTTAGGGTTAATAGTTAGCAAAGCCACTGTTAGAAATTCTCCGATACGGGTTAGTCATGGCTACTGTCATGAACAAGCTGCATGTCCAGCATACCATCGTTCGGCATAAACATAAACATCTTTAGTAGCACACCTTAGATCAGGGGTGTCAGACTGCGTCCAGGAAGGGCCGGTGTGGGTGCACACCGGCCCTTCCAACCAAGCAGAAGCCACACCTGAGTCTATTGAAAACTATATTCAACTGATTAAACAGTTGGAATCAGGTGTTGCTCCTGCTTGGTCAGAATGAAAACCTGCACCTACGCGGCCCTTCCTGGACGCAGTCTGACACCCCTGCCTTAAATGATGAAGTTAAAGGTCCACTATGTAGGATTCAACCATCTGAATGCCCCTCTCATACCCTTCCCTCTCCAAGCGTGTACTGGAATGTACAGTGACCGTCAGGTGTCCGTAGCGTACCTCCAAGCACTTACGTTTACACTCCCTGGCTGAATAATAAGTATAATCCTCCATTTTTCTAAATTTGGGTCCTCGAACTTTTTGGCAGCGCCAGGAAACACCGACTCCTCTTATTCTTTGCCGGCTACATTCTGGATTCACGCTGCCACTTGTAAAAACGCAAAACGCAAACAGTGCTCTCTAGAGGTTTGACCGTTCTGGGCTACTGTACCGGCACAACATGGCAGCTCTGATACGCCGAGTTATAAATAAATCCTACTTCTCTCAAGCAGCATCCACTAAGATCTCCAAGTGTCACTCATCTCACACAGCAGTGCCGTTTGTAGTAGGCACATCACAGCTCGCTAGTCAGACAGTGTCCAAGTCAGACAGTCTATTATATAACAAACTACAGAGAGAACTACAGAGTGCTAAGGCTTTCTCTTCATTGACGTCCATTCAAAAGCTAGAGACCTTTTGCACTCTGTTAGGAGTTTGAGGCCAATGATTACTGTTTTCCCTGAGCAGAGCGAACGTCTCAGGAGAAGTACGGGGGAACTTGCAAAACGCACACGCACACACAACATACGTCCCTCCCTATAAGGAGTTTATGTAGCTTCTGTATTTACATTCCACAAAGTCCTACACTCCTCTGAGGCTACGGAGAGGGACTGGAGCACATATGCACACACACACACACACACACACACACACAGTACACAGTACACACAGGGAAGTGTTGTGTCAGTTGTAATACTGTATATATTATATACCAAATATAATTAAAAAAAATCATGCTGACATTCTGACACACACACAGCTTGTACCTGAGGTGTGTGTTTTTAATTGGATGTGCTCCGGGTTGTCCAAAAAATTCTGAGCTCCCACATGTGACTAGCTTCCCTCCCTCAGGGGCGACCTGTCCACACACCTAATGATCTCTTTCTCGCACGCACCACCAAGTGTCTTCCTAACAGACATCTAGGTAATTACTAACAGCGCAGTTCTGCGAGAACCACTAAAACTGCTGAAGCCAGAACGGCACAGGATTGTTTAAAGAACACGAACACATATATACATCAATCCAGGGTGCCTTCCTGCCTCAGGTCCAGGTTAATGGAAAAGGTTCTGGATCCACTGCACTCATGACCAGGATAAAGCCTGTTACTGGGGATGCATGCATGATGACCACGCCAACTACTTGTAATATATGTTGCAATGAGAGGGTGGGTGGGTGGGTGGGCGGGGTGTCTGGAACGCATGATGTGGATGACTGATCAAGAAAAGGAGTCATCTCTGCATGCGGTTCAGTGCACAAAGCTTTTGCACTACTCTGGCATTGTAGCTTTGGCAGCACGCGTGCATGTGCTGCAGGGTTGGGTTTTGGAGAGACTGCTGAAGGGAGAGGCTGTATTAGTTTGGGGTTTAAGTTACAAAACCGGCAGCTTCATCTAGCTTCCAGCAAAATCGTGTAAGTGTACATTTAAGTCCCGATGCTTGTAGCCTGAAACCACAATCAAAACCACGTTTCACTCTCCTCGGGAAATAAAAACGAGAGTAAAGAAAGGTTGGCACTTCCTTCAGACACCACACAGAAAATGACTGTGGTCCCTCTGCAAACCTGAGCAGCGGAGACTCGTGCCTCCCCATTGTCGAGTCTGAGCCACAATCAGGGGATTATTTATTCATGAACCGAATCATATGATTATCAGGAAATTCAGGAAAGCAGCCTGACTGATAATGTGATGCGGTGAATAAACCTACGAGAAGCAGCGCGATTGTTCGAAGCCCTGAAAATCGTTTTCTATCGTTCCTGTTGGTTGCGAGCCTTGGGACACAAAACACACATTTGGAAGTGTTAGAGTCTCTACTGCACATATGTGAGAGGGAGGGAGACCATCACCTCTGAAGTATATGAGCTGAGTGATAACCATTTAATCAATAAAGCCCTGTTTCCACGACAACCCTGATCTCCTGTGCCATGTCCTAGACACAATGACTGTTTCACTGTGCGTGCGTGCATGTGAGTGTGTGTGTGTGAACTGTCTGAAGGTGAATGAAATATGGACAGTAGAAAATAATCAGGATGAAAACAGCTTTGTATAATAACATACTTCATAATCCGTAATATTTGGGTTTTGCTAACAACGTGCTACAGTTGTAACACTGCATTTCAAAGATAGATCCTTTTGATGATCGGCATCGGCTTCTTGTATCTGTGTCCTATAACGCCTTCTGAAAAGTGTGCTTTGATGAAACTTATCACAGTCATCTACATTGCATTGCCATCATCCCATCACGCTCTACGCAAAACCACCACAACACAACAATCTGCTCATGAAAAACAGATCTTTCACAGATCTATGCACTCTCTCTCTCACACACACACAAATGTTAAGCTGCTAAGCTACCTCTTAGCTCATTTTTGGGTCAGTCAGGCTGTTGTGCTATTTTAGTCTTCAAGAAACACACAATCATGCTGCTGCTCTCCGCTGGATCAGGCCAATCACAGCTCTACTGCACAGGACAAAGCAGCACCTCTGCTTCAGCAGCGGTTTTTCCCGTCTCTCGCACATCGTTCGGCTTTAAGCGCTAGCAGCACACAGGTTTCTGAAAGTGTGTTTGGTAAGTCAGATTAGATAATTGTCACACTGGTCTTAAAGTGCGCTCGATTTCCATTTGGGCCAAAAGAGCCCAGCTAATACGTCCAGTGCAAGGTGTTGGGTTTTATACATCTCCATTAGCGCGCACAGGCGAGCTCGCCGATTCAGGTTTCAGAAAAGCCAGGCCAGCGCTTGGGCTCTGATTGAGTCAGCATGAACACAGCCATTATTACGCTTCCTGATCAAACTGGGTGACAGAAGAGCTGCGGTTTTAAGGTGTGCTAGTTCTGACATGTGCATGTTAAAGCCTGGGTGCATTTTATACTATAGCACCAATGTACTGGGGGAAGTCCGAGCTCTCTGTGCGCTGACTCTGACCCGCATACTTCAGGAAGACATACAGAGATAAACCTCAGTAGGAGAGTTTAACCATGTACGCTTCAGGTATGTGTACTACAGCATGCAATAAAGCCGTCACACTCTACTAATCCCCTGGTGTAAAACTGAGCCTGCTAGCAGCCTTTAATCCTGCGTGTTTATGAATTAACGGCCGGCCAGATCACAAGATCAATGTGATAGTCTGAGCTGACGCCTACACGGAATCCTACAGCACACATAATACTCACCCTGGAGCAAATCCTCCACTTCTGACCAACATATTTTCAACAAACAGGCCTATACTACACGTCAGGGGATTCCACGGCCCCCTTCAAAACCCAGGCCTATAATATCAGTGCTGATAATGACTCACATAACTGTTACAAATCTGCTCTGTTTACTCTTTGCTCATCATCATGGCTTAATATTACCTGCTATCTAATACGCTCAAAAATCTCTTTGATGGGAAATGGAACGGACGCGTTTTTATTCAATGACTTGCTGTGTTTCAAGTAAAACAGGATATCCGTTGAGAAACGATGTATTTATTTCGTTTTATTATTTGATTCAGTTGTGAAAAGTGGACATTCCAAATCGAACACTGATCCAGACGCAGATATTGGTCTACAGTAGTAGTAGTAGCAGGTTTCACATATGAAACCTGTATCAGGTTAAGACAACACGGGATAGATAACAAATATTCATTCCCACTCAGTTTTCTATAACGGTAAAGTAGCCGGTGTTGTGTACAGTATTCCTACCTGACTGTATTTAACAGGATGCTATGGAGCAAAAAAAAACTCCATGAGATGTGTAAAAAAAAATGCAAAATGGGTTTTGACGTATAATTCATGGGGCAGCAAGTGAAAAGCAAAAAGCTGAAACATTAGCTAGTTAGTCAGCAACATGGTACCAGTCGAGCTGCCTCACGAGCTCTCTTCCTGCTTCTGAACACTTGTTTTGTTCAAGCAATGACTATATATATATATATTTTTTCTTTTGCTTCACCACAAAAAAAAAAAAAAAAAATCCCCTTTTTTTAATTTGCCATGGGTTGCTTCTGGGCTATTGTCCATATGGCATATTTTTTCTGGCATAAACGCTCTGGCAGTGCAACGGGGAGTGCTTCATCCCAGCGCTTTCTCAAAAAGTAGCTCCCACGCTGCACACCAGTTTTGTTGCTATGACAACGGTATCTTAACAACATATCACCGCTAACTGCGATATGATTGGCCGCCAGGGAAAAAAAAAAGGCAACAGTGACAACGCCAGCTCCTTTCTGAAAATTTCAACTAGAAACACTTGGAGTGGCCGAAGACCAACCACGGAGATGCGGAAAAAAAGAAACTGGCTGCAGCGCTTTTTCTCTAGGTGGCCACGTGCGCTCCTTGTCGGGAACAATTGGGTCCAAAGACATTCTCCCTGTTTTAATAGATTGATTCGATTAAGAGAGCAAGGCAGCTTAGACCTAAACGATAGCTCAGGTAGAGGACACACAGGCTGCACTGTGGGCTAAATGAAAGGTGGACTGGTCTCTCGTCCTCATGCTTTTCTCAGACTGAGACCCTTCTTTCTCTGCAGAGATTCCAATTTGGCTAACGGCATCTCTAATCAGCCTCATTATTCCGGGAATATCAGGTTTTGAGGCTGGCGAAATCTAATTGTCGACTGTTCGTTTTTTCCGTCCGTGAGATGGGCTTTCTCTCTTTCCAGTAGGGTTTTTGTGAGGTGTGTCGACCAGGGCAGAGACGTAGCGATGTGTTTGGAAGAAAGGGTGATTTTCAGTGCAACGCCACAGAAACACAGCAAAGAGTAAAGAGGTAAATCACAGACTGAAGGAAAAACCTACTGAAGATAAAAGCCTACCCACATCCTCCTGAGCCAAAGCTGTCCTACATCATCCCCCTTTCTTCCTGTTGTTCCAATTCCCCTCTGTTCTTCATCACGTAGTTTTGTTAGCACTCTGCCTGGGGCTTTATAACCTCTGAACAGGGATGTGTTTCTACCTAGAAGAAACGTGATTTCTTTTTTCACAAAACATTTTTTCGTAAGATCTCTGTCGCCTCCACGTGAAGAGGTACAAGTCCAGCTTATATGTAGGTCGGAATCCAGGTGGAGGTCAGGAGGGCATGTACAGATCAATTCCAACTCACACAGACACACACACACACACACACACACACACACACACACACACACAAAAACCATGTGAGTCTCACATGGTTTTCTCATGGGGGCATTTACCCTGTATGGTTTCATTTCACCTCTCTGGTTCTTCCTTGCTCTTGTCTCTTCCCTCCCCCTCCATCTACGTATTTATCCAGTTTTCATCTCTGCTCTTCCTTTCAGCCACTCCCTCTCTTTCTCCATCCACCACATATTAACAGAACAGGCACATTAACTACAGGAAGCCAGCAAGCTTGCCTATCAAGATGAGCTAAAAGACGATGACTCCTGAATCAGAGTCCTAATAGAGTCGCTGTATTTTTTTTCTTCTTTTTTTTTTTGCATACTCTCTCTCGATCCTCATATAAACAGTACCACATAGACTCATATTGAAAAAAGAATTAGGATGAGTTCGAAATCATTTAGTTGGTTTGAATCTCTTACTTTACCTTTCAATCTCATTTAAAGTGCATTAATCAATTAAATACTGAAGGTCAGTTTCACAGGTAAATGATTATGGGTAACATTATAGTTAAGAAACATGGATCAGGGGACCACCCTACGGACAAGTCATGGTACAATTTAGCCACTGTCAATCAACTTTCCTCCAAAGGAATCTTTTTTTTCCCAGGCCTTTGTAAATGGTACATATTATTGTAATGTCACAGTGATAACCGATCGTTTGCCCCAGCTAGCTTTCATTCTTTCTCAGCAACTCTACCGTTCTGGGTGAAGTGTTCCTTTAATGGAATCAAGATTCACTGAGTGTGAGTCAGTAATCCCGTGTGACCTGCTCTGGCATTGGCCAATCTAGGCTAGCGGATGCCAGGCAGGAGCACGGCGACGGCCTGGCACGGACCCACTGAGCAGTAGAAAGGCCAGGGCCAGGCTTTCAGTGGTCATGAACAGGGCTTATTTAAGTCCTAGTATGAATGAGGCCAGTCACTGAATGCAGCACAAAGGGGACAGAGGCTGCTTGGCATGCAGGTGGTGTCGATACAAGAGCAAGAGCTGCAACACTTTTGTGAGTGGAACGTGATGAAACGGAAACACATAATGATTCAAACTGAGACACACCGGAGCCATGTCTCTGTGTGTGTGCGTGTGTGTGTGTGTGTGTGTGTCTGCGTCTCTGTGTTTGTGTGCGTGAGGTTGAGAAAAACAAAAAGAGGTCATCTTAGCAAAGTTTTAGTGTTTTCTGAAAGGGTTGCTATGATTTTACAATCATGTCACGTTAATGTATTATTACTATTTTATTTGTAAGCCTAAAAATTACAAATCAAGCTAGCACGTGAACCCTTTACTAGAGTGCGTCCACTATGATCAGGATGCACGCTTCCTTGTTTTTTTAGGGGCAAAGTCGCGAGGCTGTGCATCCTGGGTAGGTAATCTCTCCTGACCACTTCCTGGTTTTGTCCTTATGACATAAAGGACCCATTCTGAGAGCAAAAATACATACTATTCCAGAACGGTGAATCTACAGTTTTCCTTTTGGGTCAACACTGAGACAAATTACACGTTTATCTGTGGCATGAGTATGGTTTACACTCCTAACAAACTACAGACCTTTCATGCCAGAAGTTATGGACAGGATGGACAGTGACTGGCTGATGGGAGATTAATGATTTACTTTCCTCCAGCCTCACTGTCGAAGAGTGTGACATCACAGTTAACACACTCGTCCCGTTATCTTTGTAGGAATTGTTAAAAAAAACAAAAACAGGAGAAGGACAGATGATGCTTTCCAGTTCTTTTATTTGAATTCACCAATTTAAGCACAGTTTCAGAGTTCCAGGTTCTCTCATATAGATCCATTAGGCAAATGAGTTCATTTGGCTTTTGAAGTCTCTTCTGGTGACCTCTGCCGCATCACTGCATCCCGAACATAAAATCATACTTAAAAGCAACGCCTACGTAAAAATGTAAAAGCTTTAAGCTTAAGAGTGTGACATTAAATGGACAGAAGAAAAATCTGATCATAAATTGTTTAACCCTGAGTTGTTCTAAAACTGGCTTGCGAAGGCATCAATATTTAAAAGCGTTTCCTGTAAGTATTATGAAGTGGGAGCTCTCTCAGGCTACATGTACATGACTGTGCTTTATAGTAATGGCATCGTCTAAACTGCTGGACACGGTGATGAAGCACAGCCTCACTGCAACTCTACAGCAGCAGAACCATCAGGAATCTGCGATTCTGTACTTGATTTTGTGTTTTCCTCCATTTCCTATTCTCCCTCCATCTGAGACTTTGTTTCTTTCGCTTTCCCCATGGTTCTGTCTTGTAAAAGAAATGCAACACATTATGTCTGTGCACGTATTACAGTATCAAAAGGTACCTTGGCTCTTCTCTTTCTCTCCCTCTCTCCCACCCTCTCTCTCTTTTGTCAGGTGTTATTTATGAGTTGTGTAGCGGAATTCCTGCGAGCCCACAGCACCTGCTGTAGTTGGACTGAGACACAAGAGGCAGCTGCTAGGCCTTGGAAGTGCGGGGGGAAACGTTGAGGAAGCATTTTGATAATGTTGCCGGAGCGTTCGGGGAGGACCGGGAACATTAAAGGAATATTGAAAAAGCAGAGCGGATTTGTTCAGGGAGGCTGCGAGCGGCAGGGGAGGACTGAGACGCCATTGTACGGAGGTTGAAGGAGACTAAGAACATTAAAGCCATGTTGTGAAAGCTCTGTGAAAAGCATTGTGAAGGTGTTGGGGAAATGTCCATGTACCCAGAGCAACGGTTACAGTACGTGATGCAGCTGAAAGTAGACAGCCTTGCCTTTTCACTGCACAGACTTTCCCTAACAATGACGCTAACAAAAAATAAAAGATAGTCAAAGCCAGTTCGTATTACACACAGAACCACAGGACCCCCTGTTATACATGGAAGCGGTTTATTTTTAGAATTGTTTATTGCTTTAGATGCTTATGAAAGCTGCTGTATGTGTCACAAGTACATTAAGAGGCACGACTGCCTTTTGCATTGCTGTTAAATCAAGGGTATCGAGAGGGCTCCTCCGGACCTGCCTGCTGCTCTGCAGTTTTCTTCATTAAGATAAGCAGTATACAGGTTGAAATTATGGATAGAGAATGATCACATTTATCAGGATACACACTGGCTTGTTTTTGCTATGGGCAGAATCTTGAGGCTGTGCATCCTGGGTAGGTAATCTCTACTGACCACTTCCTGGTTTTGTTTCATGGTGATAAAGGACAAATGGACTATTTCAGTAGGCAACTAAACAAAGTTTTTAATCAAGGCCAAAACTGAAGTCATAGTCAAAGTGCATGTCTAAATACAGTATGCATGTCTTACTAGGCGTCTGTTGGTGTTTACTTGCAAACTGTACCACAGCATTAGAATATCGTTTGCCATTGGGTACTGGGATTGAATCTGCACTAATGAATAAAAATAATAAAACTAATAGAGTGAAATGATTTATTTGCTCTAACACAAGACTCATTCTCATTAGAACTACTTTTTTTTTTTTAGTGATGGTATTTCCCGTCAACATATGGATCATTCTACAGATTTGGTGCCATTTCAGTAGGTTCAGTGTCCCAAGATTGTAATGCTGCTACAACTTTTCATAACATTCATAAATCTATATTTGAACTGCATCATTTCAAATTATTAAATGTTTTTTTAATAATTAGCAGAGAAAAAAAAAGTTATAATGACATTTATTTCAACTTTTATATTTGTGTTTTTCCA
>JAOVYU010000067.1:11238883-11251515 GCA_025674565.1 Synodontis membranacea
GGGGGGGTGAGAATAAGGGGGGGGGGGGTTAAAACGCAGGTGATGTTCGAGCGCGTGCAAAAGCACAAAAGTTCATTCTCATCAAGGTGCACAGTCCCAATGAAATCCTGTCCTCCTGTCCTTGTCCTCCTCTCCTTTTCCTCTTCTCCTTTTCCTTGTCCTCCTGTCCTGTCCTTGTCGTCCTCTCCTTTTCCTTGTCCTCCTCTCATTGTCCTATTCTCCTTTTCCTTGTCCTCCTCTCCCTGTCCTTTTCCTTGTCCTCCTCTCCCTGTCCCAGCCCGTGTGCAGTGAGATTGATCAGAATCTCTCCTCAGTATGTATACACGCCACATTCCTTATATAGGCTGAGCTGCAGTTGTTGTGCAGCCCCGCAGATTCCTTTCCTTTTCTCCTCCGAGTTCCCACCCAGACAGACAGAGAGAGAGAGACAGAGAGAGAGACA
Source organism: Synodontis membranacea (assembly GCA_025674565.1). Taxonomy (NCBI): domain Eukaryota; kingdom Metazoa; phylum Chordata; class Actinopteri; order Siluriformes; family Mochokidae; genus Synodontis; species Synodontis membranacea. Next base: position 11,239,326 of record JAOVYU010000067.1, read on the forward strand.
GAGAGAGAGACAGAGAGAGAGACAGAGAGAGAGAAATGTGTCTACAGCCCACAGACAGGTTCCTTCACCCTCTCCTACACACACACTCGCGGATAACGGCGTCCCAAAGATGCTTAACGGGCAAATGTATGGTTTAGACACGCCCTTACCGCGCTTACACAACTTCCCGCAAAGTTTTGAACTAAATATAGGCTACAACATACAACAAACTCAGGACTTTCCTGGGGTTTTTTCTTTTTTCTTTTTCTTTCTTTCTTTTCTTTTCTTTTCTTTTCTTCAGTCAAACCACCGACGCGTGTTCCCGTTATCCGGTTGACTCAACAGAAAACACACACCTTTTAGGAACACATCGGATTCCGAATCTAAGCCTGTGCTCTCTTGGACATGTATCTATCTTTTTTGTGATTGATACCGAGAGACTTATGCATACATTAGAGCACGGGTACACGGGCTACCTGCTACCCTACAGCCCTACAGTAACACAGCGGAGAGAGAGAGAGAGAGAGAGAGAGAGAGAGAGAACAGCCCATTGTACCGAGATGAAGTTTATACCCGAAACGGGAAAAAAAAAACGCAAAACAAACTTCACAAAAACACGCTTTCTGGCCACACACACACACACATACGCGCGCGCGCTTGTTTCTACAAAACACTTCGAGGCCACGTAACACAAACAAACAGGTTGTTTTTGAAACCCGGCGGAAGGTTCGAATACAAAACAGGTAGATTCCGTCTCAAGAAGTTTCAAAGCTCGTGCGCTGGGAAGAAAAAAAAAAAAACAGTCGCTGATAAGGAGGAAAAGAAAGAAAGAAAGAAAACAAAAAACAACACGATCCAAGAGGAGAAGAGAAGTGTAAAGTGTGTATGGGATGTGAAAGAAAAAGTAAAGATTTAGGATTGTAGGAGGAAAAAAAGAAAAAAGAGAAAAGAAAAGTACAGAGGGAGAAGTGAGCGCATGGGACTGGGAGCGTGTATAACGGTCCAGGGTGCGCGGTGCCGCTAGGCGGAGAGAGCCAGGTATAACGGTGCACTCACTCTCTCACACTCACACACACCGCTACTTTCCGCTCACTTTGGCTGGTTGGAAAAAAAAAAAGTCCTGCCGTACCATTCGAACCTCGGATCGAGTCAAGTCTGAAAGCCGAAGGTTTGGGTTTTTTTTTTCTTTTTTTTACTCACCGCTCGTCCTCTTTGGGTTCGCCTGCTTTCTGCGCTTACACCTGGGGCCATCCGCCATGATCCTTTCGCTGTGTGTAAATGCCGTGGCGGAGAGTCACCTCCTCTCGGCCCCCACACCTCCCCTCCACCTCCCTCCCCTAACACTCCACCTCCCCTCCCTGCACCTGGTTTACGACACTCAGCTTTACGACATTACCTTCTGACTGCATACACCTCTCTCTCTCTCTCTCTCTCTCTCTCTCGCTGAGCCGGAAACCGCACACTACTGTACTAAACAGTAGGCTGTGCCACTAGCCTGCCACCTGTGGTGTACGGTATATTTCGGACAGAGCCTCTTTCTTACACACACACACACACACACACACAACACCCTTTAACCATCTTCACTGCTTTATTTGGTACTTTGCAGCACAAGGACACATGGTACCCCTTGTGCCACTCCAGTGCTTTTTCAGAAAAGTTTGATCACTATGTTTTAATAAAAGAGTTTGCAGAGACTAGGCACCAGTTTAAACATGGGATTCCTGCACGACCTCTTAGAAACGTGTGAATGTGTGTGTGTGTGTGTGTGTGCATGGTGCCCTGTGATTGACAGGTATCTCATATTCCCACTTCAGTCCTCCTGACACAGGTTCCAGATCCATTGCGACTCTGACCAGGATAAAGCGACTACTGATGAAGAATGAGTGAAATAAGATGTGGCGTGATGTGTCCGGGGTTTTTAGTCACAGGGGGCGAGATCACGCTTTGTTCCTTCCCCTGACACCACCATCACGTTACAACCACGGGTCTCAGAGTGGGGTCCAGGGACTCTCGCTGGTCCATGAAGCATAGTCGTGGCACCTGCAGTTTTTGGTTACAGTGGTGGCAAAGCCTTGTAGATTTTAAGCTGTTGGAATTGAATGAGTTAAATCCAAATCTTAATCATTCCAAAAAAAAAAAAAAAAAAAGAGGGAGAGAGAGACAGAGGAAGCATTTAAACAACGTCAACTTAGACTTGATGGCACTTTTAATAAAACATGTTCTGCGAGTGAAATGTCCAGGAATATAGTGTCTATATAACGCTTAACATTTTGAATAACCGCATTTACAGAATGATCATGTGTGTAAAATAAACTTGCACCGAAGGGGGGGGGGGGGTCTATGGAATGTTTCTTACAGCTAAAGCGGCCACAGACTTCCAAAAGGTCTGAGAACCCAGACACATCTACGTTTATATCTGATCTGTATAAAACACATAATTACATCAATGCCTAGGTTTCAGATTTGCTATACAGTTTCTGATGCTCGATGGAGTCTAAATGCCTGTGGAACAACAGTGGTTTAAATCAGCACAGGCTAGATACAATCGGTTAGCTCTGCATGGATAGCGTAGGAGTAATAGATCTCTCTGAGATGAGCTGAGGTGGAAAGGCTTATTTCAAGGGTGACAACTGCCACCCTGTACCAACCATGTGGCTACACCTCAGCGTAGTTCATATCATCCTAGACCACTCTCCAAACAGAAGAGGTCTCTGAATAACCTAGTGATCCCCAAGTGACCGGAGACATGCATGGACATCTATTATTAGGCCAACCTAGCTTAATATGTTCAGCCCACAGTGGCTGGAAACTGGTGGCGTCGATGCAGTAAGTGCCGTAGCCTGATTTTTTGTTTTGTTTTTATTGTGCTTGTGTAGAAAACGGTTACCTGTCTTCTCCATTGTTTTTCTTGGCGGTTTCATGTAACTTTGTCCCTCAAAAGAAGAGTTTATCCGAACACGTAATCTATGACACTATCGTGATCTCTCCACTAATCGATCTTTTATGAGCATCACTGATCTCATGCAATACTTTTACAACTTGAAACAAATGTGTGGATGGGCTTCGTCTTGATTTCATACATACAAAGTAGTAAGAAAAGGTACAATTGCTATGCTGGGTCAAGCTTAACTTTCATAACTTTTCATAGAAATTGAGTTGTGAGAATTCTTTATGTATTTGCAAAGGTGACCATATTGGTAAGGACATACAGTAGGATGCCTGCCACCGGAATGCTAATTTTCCTTATTTGTATGATAGATAGAGTAGGATAATTTTATTACATAAAAACGTGACAGATGAAGGTCAGTGTCGGTGATCGGTGGCTTCCGAAGCAAAGCATATCAGATCTTAAAAGTATAACTTCACCTGACATCCCATTTTTACCTGATATCATGTGATGTGGTTTACAAAACTGACAGGATTTAAAATATATATATATATTTATTTATTTATTTATTTATTTATTTATTTATTTATTTATTTACATTTTAGTGTTCACTGGACACTTTGATTTTGATCTATCATTACATACGTTGGTGTTTATATGCGTTTCACATGTTTAGGTGACGCTTACAGGCAACATCAGCATATTGTTGTGCGAGAGCGTGTCTGTAGGAAGAAGGAATGCGATGTGTATCCCAGGGCAGAGCAAGGATCATGGGACCCTTTCTGTGATGATTCAATCGTCCACCCAATGAAAGAGCCCGCTGTTCCTCTGGGACTGTTTATGCTGTTGCACACAACCAGACTGAAAGAGGGAGAGAGAGAGAGAGAGAGAGAGAGAGAGAGAGAGAGAGAGAGATGGAGAAATGAGATAAAAAAAGGGAGGATTTGGAAAATGCAGGAAGAGAGAAACAGAGATTGAGGGAATGAAAATTTTAGCAGTGTCTAGTAGCACATCCTGGGTGCTTTGTGTCCTATCAGGCAGAGTTTATAGTAAAAATGGATAAGCCTCCGATCACATGATGAGAGTTTCAGAAATATGATAAGCTTAATGATGCAGCATGTGAAGAAAAAAAAATGAATTCATAACTAATGGGAACACAAGAGTCATGTGATGCAAAAGCTTACATGCAATACAGTGTGGTGTAGAACCATTTTTCTGTACCAGGTCACAAATGTGTGTGTGTGTGTGTGTGTGTGTTGTAGCGGTGCTGGTGTTAGGGAGGGCAGCGCTGGGCTATTCTTGTACCTGCTGATGACTATCAGGTTTCTGATGGACCTCAGCTGGGTGTGGTACAGGATTGACTGGACGTTGCTCTTTCTATTTGGTGTCTATTTAACACAACATAGTATACAGCAAGAACACCAAGACCAGCATATTCAGCTTACGTGATATCAGTACTTCTTTATCGGCCATTTCACTTGTCACCTGCATGCTAACTTTTGAAGCAGTGAATTAACTTAATTAAGGAGTGTGACTGTGGTGATAAATATCCTGGAATCATGTTCATGTTGCAAAAGTGTTCATTATCATTCTTAACTATGAAGTAAGCGGGTCAAATGTGTGATTAATCCATTAAATCTGAAAAAAAATTTTAAGGACCTCGATCACAAATCTCCAGTTGCTTTTTCTCTTGCCTTCTTCTGTAGCTCGTTCCCTGTGTGCTCTTTTAGTCAGTGTGAAGGCCAGACTGGATGGAAGGAGGTGCTATTCCGCTCATCATTTCGGTGCTTTCCTCTGACTGTGGCTGCACACAGTGAATTATTCAGCAGGACAAAGTGCTCCACTCCTAGGGTGAGGTCTGAAAGAACAACACATTATAGGAGCATTAACATCATGTCAGCGGTACTTGGCAACGGTGCGAACGGCTTTATTTTAATGGTGATAATTGCTCCAGATTCGATACAGGTATTAACGTTTTCCTGATTCTTGGAAACTTTTTGGTTTTTACATTAAATCACAAGGGTAACAGTGGAACAGCTTTGGTCTCGTGTGGTCAAATTCAAGCACAAAACAAAGCAGGCTAGTTGTTCTTAAATGTTCTTTCTGAACAGAAAGTACACCGATAACTTATTATTAGTATTTCCTGATGTATTTTTCTTATGGTTGGTGTTCACAGAGTTACAGTACCAGTCAAAAACCTGGACACACTTACTCATTCATAGGACTTTCTTTTCTTTTTTTTTTTTTTTTTTTTGACATTGTAGAGCAATACTGAAGACATCGACACCCATGGAACAGCATATGGAACCTTTATGGAATTATGTGGCATGCAAAAAAAAAAAAAATAATAAAAATGTCTCTTATTTTTCTAAGTAAATAGAAATGACAGTCCATCATTACTTTAAGACATGATGTGTCTTTTTAAGTAATAAAAATTTTTTGACTTGTACTTTACATGACCTACATAAAACTATCGTGGAAATCTGACATTGATGCATAGAAACATTTCATAAAGGCTTTTTCCTACTGACATGAATTTTTTTCTTCCATCACGTGACTTACCTCACTGAGTTGAGTGACAGATTTTTCATTATTATTCTTTTTTTCATCAGAAAATAGCTGGGTTTTTTTTAAAGATGCATTTATTATAATTCTTAGATTATGCGCAGCTTCTGCCACACAAGTCTGCGTGAATAAACTAGAAATGACAATGTATTAACTGAGTGCATTAATATACACCTATCACCAGCACCGCTGTCAAAGCTGCTGTTATCGTAAATTAATTAACACCTTCTCACCAATCGGATTCAAGAATTGAACGGAGCTGGGATATAACATGATATAACACACAATTTTATGACAACTTGACAATTGATATTTTTTTTTTTCAGCTCAATTCCTTATAGCATATTAAAATGATGCAATATAGTAGCGCTCCAAGGGAAAGTTCTTTCTAGCAGTGACAGAGTTATGTATTTTTTTTTTTCTTCTGGCAATCATGAGAAGTGAGTTTAACTTGACCATTTTATGTATCGCAAAGGAAATGCCATGGCATCGTAATGGCAGATTTATACACATTCTCTCTTATAATAATTCAGAAGGAGTTTGGTATTAATGACTGAAATCCGTGAATCGCATCATCGTAAGTCTTATTTGAACAATTATTTACACCCCATGACTCAAGTGTTATCAGATCTTAAAACAGTCTTTGTGACAAACGAGTTGTTATAAAGCATTTACGCTGGTGGCATGCATCCCTACAAACACTTCCCCACTCAATGCACTTAATGTAACCGTTAATTATTTTGGGAATTTTTTTCAAATGAAGGCAAAGTAGAATGAGGCCTGTAGTATAATTTGGATTCCAGACTGGAGTAGTAGTGACATCCCCTCGGAGTTTTACTTACAGGAAGTTATGTTGATAACACTGTAGTGCCTTAAGACTGCCACGTCTCCAGTCTGCGTGAGCTCTAACTGTAAATATATAGAAAAGAAATGGTCAGAGAGAGAGAGAGAGGGAGAGAGAGAGAGATATAGAGCTTTATTGAATGAATCTGATTGGGCTTCAGCCCTAGTGGTACCACAAAAATCTCAAAACCTGTATTTTAACCTGTGTTTTTCAGATTTTTGTGGTACCACTAGGGCTCCAAGCCCAATCTCTCTCTCTCTCTCTCTCTCTCTCTCTCTCTCTCTCTCTCTCTCTCTCTCTCTCTCTCACACTCTCCCTCTCTCTGACCCTTTCCTTTCCTTTCCTATGGCTCAGAATCTCAGTAAACAAACAAGTCACTCTTTGCGAGGATCATGTCTCAAACACATGGTATACATACGTATATACAATGTATATGTCACTGGGTGGACCTGACTGAGCCTGGGACCGGAACACTAACAGATGCTGAAACATAAAGGTGAATAACAAACTCGCCGGCTGCAGTAGAAGGCGCTTTGGTGAAAGAGCCGGCTTCGACAGAGATCAATGACGAGGTGTTTCGAAAGCCACACACACTCGCATTCTTGCTTTCATGCTAAAGCAGAGCAGACTGGAAAAAAAGACATAGTTATAATTCAATGGAAAGTCCAGTCTTTCCCCCATTTTCCTTGGATGAAGCTGTTTTAGCATGAAGTCATATTTCCTTGTGCCAGTGGAAAACAAAGAATAAAAATAATGCCACCGCAAATATGAGGCAGCATACAGAAATTTGGTTATTAAAGCAGTAGCCAGGATGTTAGAAGCCTCTATTTTGTGGTGGCGTTGATGGGACCACCCATCTAGACCAAAATATAACTCAACTGCCATTCAAGGACCCCTGAGCTGATTCCAGTGTGCATACGGAAAGCAGCAGGTTAAATCAACTCGGTGACTTCATCAACCAAAGTCATATTTTTCACCCGATTAAGTAAAAAGGCAGGAATACCAGACCTCTATTTTTGTCTGCCATTTTCTCCTTGTCCTTCTTTTTTTATTTTTTTTATTTCTGCCATTATATATGACCGTTACACCCCCCCCCCCCTTTTTTTTTACCTTCTGTGTGTCTCTAATGCATGGGAGGAGGCAGACAGGGGCTTGGAGTGGATGAGGGGGGTGAAGGCAGAAAGCCATCCTCCGTGCTCTACATTAAGGGATCAGGCTGTGTCTCTGTAAATGAGTATTGATCCTGCTTCTGACGGGATCGTTTAGGAGATTAATGCTGGCAGTAGTTGTGGTGGTGGTGGGAGGGGGGGTTCTCCAGCCAAGGCAGGGAAGCCTGCGCAAAGCTACCCAGGACAGAGGACCTGCTGTGGGGCGCTGAGGAGAACAAACCCCTGCCTCCCCTCCTTACCATCTGGACCAAGAGCCCAGGGCACCAGCTGCATGGGGGAAGGGTATAGAGAGAGAGAGAGAGAGAGAGAGGTGGAGAGTAACGGACTGAGAGAGGAAGAAAGGAAGGAAGAGGGGGAAGGATAAAGGGATGAAAATGAAAAGAGAGCTGCAAATGAAAAGGAGCACATGAGGAAGAGGGAGGAAGGACCAATGTGAAGCCAAGGCACACGTAAGGCACTGACTGTGAAAGAGAGAGGAAGAGAAAGAGAGGGAAGTGAAGAATCACAGGCAGCAGAGAGAAAGAAGAAGCACAGGAAGATGACGGCAATGAAAGAATGTCAAACACAAACGCAGAGTTCCGTGATGGAGAGAACGATGTACGATGAACAAATAAGTACATCAGGTCAGACTATAGGGGCACGGGAATCGCACGGAAAGAATACGAGAAATGGTGAGAAAGAATAGGCACGGGAGGGAAAATAAAAGAAAGAGACAGGTGAGAGAGAAACTGAGGTAAACATTAGAGCTGATGAGAGAAAGAGAGAGAGCAGAACAGAGGAAATCAGCCATGATGGATGAGAGGAAGAAAAAAAAGGGAGTAAGAGAGAGCAGAGTGGCTAAAGTGGCCCAGGGGAATCTCCCCAACACGGGGCCTAAGGAAAACCATTATAGAATTACAGAGCAAAAGAGAAGAATTCGTTTAAAGGTGCATTTTGGAAGCTCATAAGAGTGTAACGAACTCAGGAAGTCAGGTGCAGGTGTAGAATCTTTAACGAAGCAGAACAATAAAACAAAACTGAAACAAAAATTTCACTAAAACATAAAAGTTAAGGAACCAGTCACATTTCAAAGTGTCATATGTCGAAAATGGCACCCTACTTCCTGTTGCCTGTGAATCATGTAAGAAAGGTGCATTATGGGTAAACAGTTGGCCTTTAACCTACTGTGGGATTGCAGGAGTATACAGGATTATTCTACACCATGCTTTCAGATATGATTTAAAATGCCAAACCCCCTTCTGTCTGCTGCACCGTATAATGAATATAGCGTGACGATGGACAGTTTCTGTTGGATGGGTAGAAGTATCAGACTTATAATCAGGAGCTGGTGACCAGCAGACCGCAGACACTGTAGAGCATGGACTGGGGTGTATTGCGCTGTCTGTGACGTGTAAGGTAAACTGTGTTGAATGTATGTATGACAGAGAAAAAAAAAAAAAATCCTAATACATAAAAATGTACACCGCGAATAAAACGATCCTGATTCTGATTCTGAATAGGAGGATGAGTGACCAGAGACGTGTCCTAAAGATATAATATAGACTACAACACCCACTTTGAATTGTGGCTTTATCGGGTAAACCTACCGTAGCTTATAGGTGCACTTTTTTCCCCCTCCCACACAACGTGTTAACTCCCGTTACCAACGTCCATGAGGGAAAACTGAGCACAAGAGGAGCGGGTACTGTGCTCACAAAGGATTTTTATCTAACCACTAAGAGTTCTCTTAGTTCAAGTGCCATTAAACTAAGAGTTTCTAACTAAGGCTAACTAAGAGCTTCTCCTTAAAACCTATTCACAACTGCTGAAAGGACTCTTTACTGAGAAATTCCCTAAACTAAGCGAAAGGACTTCATTGCTATGGATTGCAGGCAAACAAAATCACAGTGTTGAGGAAAAAAAAAAAGTAATAATTCAGTGATAATGACTTCATATATAATAAAAATCTAATAATTCAGATGTTCATAATGATAAATATCCAGTGTATTCAGATAATTTTCCGTTTAGGGTCGTTTGTGGTTTTCTCTTAATGAATTAGAATGTTTCTGTTCAAACTATTTGCTCTTTGCAGGTTTAGAACCTTCTTTTAATGCCAGAATGTTTTGTTAATTGCTATTAGAAGTTTAAAAAAAAATCTTTAATATTAATAAGATTTCCCTGTTCAGTCAGCCTGTTCTCAGCTACTTTTAGTCTTAATTGTTTTTTTCTCCCCGAATACAGTCTATGATGTTATGTCCAAGTAAGAAACTGACACTAACAAAGACAATCATAAGCTGTGCAAAATTTAAAAAAAATAAATAAATAAAAATAAGGTCTCTAAATTTACACCTACAAGATGCACCAACCAGTTGTTAGTAAGTGGACACAGAGTTTAAAAACCTCAGTAACATTCGCAGTAACATCTGCACCTGATACGCTTGCCAAGCACACAACCACGTTAGTGTCACTGCTGAGCTGAGGATCGTCCACCACCCAAATAATATCTGTTCAGCTGTGGTCCCTTGTTGCTCATTTTACATTGATGGAAAGATGGAATGGCTGTAGATACAAGAACACTAACAAAGCAGCCAGTGAGCATATACAGTATTTCCCTTAGATGAATAGTTTGGTCAAAAAATTCATTTGCAAAAAAAAAAAAAAAAATGTTACTAAGATCACATAATAGTTTCTTTTGGAAGTTTCGGACTAGTGCTACGAGGCTCATATAAAGAACAAGTAATGAAAATGTACCATAGTAACCTGGATTCTTCAGAAAGGAAAAAAAAAAACGTTAAGAAAAAAAAAACGAGAACAGAACAGTTTCAAATGTTCTGATTTAGCTTCGTCTGCAAGTACAGCGAATTTGATTGTGCAAACATACTTCCAAAAGAGAACAAACCTAAAACCGGAATGAACGTTTGCCAGCAGAACCTTTGGCAGTAACACAAAAGAAATTGTTTATCATCGTATTTGCACCAGCTTACCTAATGACCAACATGCAAGCGTTTTAAGAAAATCCAAAACTAGTGCACGTACTCTTGTGTTTCAGTATGAACATCCAGCAGCAGAAAGTCCAGTTATGAATGTCATAATGCTGAAACTATTCCAGCGCCTTGCAGCCCTCACAGGCCCAACAATGGAATGTTTTGAAGGCGAGATCATGATGTCAGTTGAACACTGCTGCCCCTTCCAAGAGCAAATTTGTTATGAACTCACTTCCTGTTCTGCAGATTGTCCTTGAACGGAGCTGTGGTTCCAACGCCCAAAAGGGTCCAGCTGTTCCCAGAGTAGATGAACGTCAGGCCAACTGCTGCACAGTGCTTCAACATCCGTAACTTAGTGTAAGCATTTCAAATAAATGTTTTCATTTTTAAAGGAAGAAAATGTAAAGGGCATCCATGAACAAATGGGTGACACAATGGTGAATTGGGTCCTCTTGTCCACTGCAAATGAATACAAAGTTATTCCGACTCATTACCTTTATCCTATGATGAAACAGTTCCATGGTGATGGAAGTGGGCTCTTCCAGGACGACCCCGCCCCATTCATTGGGTTTGATGAGGATGAACATGATGTAACTCATATGCTATGACCTGCACAATTACCAGATGTCAACTCAGTTGAACACCTGCGAGAGATTTTGGACTGACGTGCTAGACGGTACACGCATCACTTTGTTTTTCCTCTAATCCTACACCGTGTCTGTATCTGACAATGTAACGATCAATATCTGACAATGACTTTGCAACGGTAGTCGTCTTGCCTTATTACAGTTATGTTGCCTGATCTGAAAAGACATACACATGACAAAGTGAATTAGGATAGAATCTGGATAGAAATGTTTACATACTGTAGACACTCATATTTTGGGGTTTGGTGTGTATTGTGTAATGATTAAATTGTTTCTAGAGCTCACAAGTCGTAATTATGTACTTTTAAGAAAGGGGTGGGGGTGGGAAAGGGGCTAGGCTTGCCATTGTTTTTCAACTGCAGTTCTCCTAACAGGCTTCAGGGGGCTCTTTAAAGTACAAACTGCTCCTTTAAGGTCAGCTTCGCTCAGATAACCGTGAGAGAAAGTAGAGAGAAGGAACATGCTGCGGCGAGTGACTCTTTCTGGAAATGTTCCGAGTATTCTGAGTGAATACAATTTTTGACAAAACTGCAACTAAATTCAAATGTGCATGCGTGTGCATACAGTATATATGCAGGAAGGAAAGAGCAAGAGAGGTTTTATTAGGCCATATATAGAGAGTAAGGGTGAACTAAGTCTGTCAAGCAGTTCAGCAAAGATGCATTCCAAATGTTCTGTCAAAAATCACCTCACAACCACAGCTAAAATTTACTCTGTGTATGTTGGAAGCTTAAGCATTTTCTACTGCTCCGTTGCTGGCACGAATACCTGGAAGAATCAGACATATACGCACGCACACAGTTCTATTATTCAGTGTATCGGAGCTGTTTTTGGAGGAAACCTCCTACATCTTAGGTGTGTGCGCAGAGAGAGAGAGAGAGAGAGAGAGAGAGAGAGAGAGAGAGAGAGAGAGAAAGAGAGAGTTTCAAGCCCATTTAACATTTTTCCAGACAATGTACTGATAGCCAGTCTCTGTTTTCTTCTAAATTCTGATTCCCATAGTTTTAATTTTTTGGTTCTCAAACATGTTTTAAATATGCCTATGTGTTTTCACTCTTACACATTATTAACACTGAGCAGTAACGTCTGCATAATCGAAAGGGACAATGCTGAAAAAATACTTTTAATTATAT
>JAOVYU010000067.1:11258916-11272527 GCA_025674565.1 Synodontis membranacea
AATCTCAATAAAAAACATTTAAGTTTGTGGTTGTAAGGTGTCAAAATGTGTAAAAGTTCAAGGGGTATGAATACTTTGCAAGGCACTGTGTATATATTCCTTTTTTTTTTTTTTTTTTTTTTTTTTAAAGAGAATAAAAAAACCCTTTTGTTTTATTTTCGTAATAACCAACAATAAGTATTTACAAACATTTACAAACAGATGCAAAATATAATAGACTATTAAATAAAATATTCCTTTTATTAAAAAATGAAAAGTTAATAACAAATTGGCATTTTCTTAATAACTATTTATGAAGTCTGTAGTTAGGCATAAACATAAAACAACTGCCTCCATTTGTGTCTCTTTTCTTTAACTTTTGGCAGTCCGGTTTTAGTTTTGGCATAGCTCCAGTTGTTAAATATATATGTACAATCGCACAAAAGCTCTTTCTCATTTTAGAGCTGTTTTTTGTGTTGTGATGTGATGTGTGTGCGCGCTTTTGGATGTTTTTGCGGCATTCAAGCTGTGTTACTTCTGCCTACGCTGACACCACGTGCATTCCTTTCACTGTAGATTATTGTGCCCTCTGCTGTCTAAAAAAATTATTTGCAGCTAGGAAAAACTTCTTTCCTCCACTTGAATCGTCACGAAGTCCAGGCATCTTTATCCTCAGTCTCAGGCCAGTAGCTGTAACACTGCTACTGACTTGATCTGTTTATCAGCCTCACATTCTCCCTTTCCAACGCTCCCAAGACAAAGGCCCCTTAACTGAAGGGAGCATATCGGTGTCTTCTGGGAGAAGTAACACAGCCATTTGTTGAATGCATACAGTAAGTAAATTACACTACAAGTCTTCTGGGATATGTCCCCATCAGCTTAGAGTAGTTATCCTGATGGAAGTAATCTCCGCGCCTGTCTCAAGTCATTTGCAGACATGATGCTACCACCACCATGCTTCAGTATGCTCAGGGTTATGAGCAGTGTTGGGTTTCTGACAGAAATAGAACTTGGTGCCAAACTAAAAAGTTACATTTTGCTCTCACCAGATCAGAGAATATATTTCCCCATGTGAGTCTTTAACCGAGCCATTTGGCAAGCCTTAGAGAACAGGTGTATTTGTATTGAGTTCCCTTGACACTTTAATTGCACACAGGTGGACATCATTCAGCAATTTATGTGACTTATGATGGTAACTATTTGCACCAGAACTTTTTAGGGGTTTCCCAGCAATGGGGGTGAATACTTACCCAGAAACAACGAAGTAATTTTGCAACCTATATTGATTTTCCATGCTGTAATATTATGGGTGGTTTTGTATACAGTAGATTCATGACGTATATTTCAGTTAAACGTTGCAGTCATGGATGGTAATGTGGATGAAATGCATAGCATCGGCTCTAGATAAACTGTCGAATTAGCCTGTTACCTGGATGTAGATTTATCCTGGGTTTAAATGTAAAATCTGGGCCAGCATTTCTTTTCCACTGTGAGAATGTAGGTGTAATGAAAGCGTAAGCCTGCTGATGAAAATGAAGAGGTGAGTCATTATCTCTTGGTGGTTGCGTGCTCATTGGCAGTTGAAATGTACGAAATACAGAATGTGTTTGGGTGTGCTGCACTGTGGAGAAATATGCTCACAGTACTTTTAGAGGATGTTGAGGTTTGTTTTTGCAGGTGAAAAGACACTATGGTTTCACATGTGGTGAAAGAGAGGGGACGTGGGCTTTTCTTCATTGCAGATGCTTATTTAACATTTCCGGTCAATCAGAAAAATGTCAACATCAACCGCCCCCGCACTCACACACAATTCTGTAGGTACCTAACTGAAAGCAGAGAGTAAAGGGAAATTATCAAATTTTCCTTCTAGTGGCCTGCCAGTGGGTGAGTTTGTAGTGATGGCTCCCAGTGCTTCACACACACTTGGACTCGAGTACACTAACAGCAGCCAGCTTGTATTGTGGATGTCGGTAATACTCTGTGTGTGTGTGTGTGTGTGTGTGTGTGTGTGTGTGTGTGTGTGTGTGTGTGTGTGTGTTGCAATTAGAGCTCAGGCCTACACCAAAAATCCGGGCTTTAATCACTGAGAGAGTTTCTGGACATATGCAGAACAAATGTCTTTGTTTTAAGATCAAAGTGGTTCATGGTAAAGTACAACGCAGTGGCCAAAGAAAATATATGAACTTGTAACCTTGCATGTTTTGTGAGTAACTCAACTTGCCTGTCCAGTGGAGCTCAGTGGAACCTTGCTATCTCAATTCAGGGCTTTATGCTTGTTGTTAACTCACGCCCTGCATTCCGAGAGGTCACAGGAAAAAGGTTGAGCAGAGTCATCTGTTTTGTTTGACTTTGGATATGGGCTGATTTACTAGAAGCGCGTATATCATGCAGTATTCTAACCTTAACATGCGCACAATGCTTCTTGTGTAACTTGCATACTATGTGAGGTGATTCTTTTGTGTTCACACTGAGAAATATTCACAGATGTTTTGTACTGTCTGGATACTTTGCACTAACCTGTCCCATGAATACAGAGCAGGATAGTTACGGTGTTTTCATATTAACAGGTTTTTTTTTTTTTTTTTAGTGGTTCATTGTCGACACACCACAGCACACTGCACAACAACGAATGTGTTCTCTGGATTTAACCCATATGTGACAGCTGCTTTCAGCGCCCGGGGAGCAGTGCTTGGGGGCGGCACCTTGCTCAGGGTACCTCAGTGGTACCTTGCTTGTCGTGGGATCCGAACCTGCAATCTTTCGATTATAAGGGCGCTTCCCTGACCATTAGGCCACCGTCTGCCTAAGTTGTGTCAAGTTGAAGTGACGCTGATTTTCGCCATTACTGTGAAAGTTACTATTTCTCAGCCCTGAGCCACTTTCGTTTGTGGTCCTGAATGAATGTGAATGAAAACAGATTGGAATTCATGTGGCTTTTTCTTGCTGTGCGTGTGTGTGTGTGTATTACTGTCGTCATGAGCTGGGTCTGTGTTCTGTGGAAATTGCTGATTCAGGCCTGCTTGATGTTTGTGGAATTAATTCCTGCAAAACTAGAAAGAACTTAACAGTTCTCCGCAGTGTAAAGGATCAGGTGCCTGGAAATCAAAACGTGTGTTCAGGGTGTTTCGGGTACAGGCGTGTTCGAATGAAAGATATATACATAAATAAGTTATGCAGTTACAAGTATACTGTAAAACATCAAAATAGACAGATCTGATCTGAGCAAAAAACAAAAAAAAACAACAGCAAGTAACCATAGAGTTGTGTATGTTTATTTTCTATCATTGCGAATGAACTTTACAATAAAATAAAAAAAAAATAAATAAAAACTAACTATATGGCCAAAAGTATGTGGACGTCCAGAGTTTGTCCCTCTTTTGCTCCTGTACCAGCCTCCACTCTTTTGTGAAAGCTTTCCACTAGATTTTGGAGTTTGGCAGTGGGGATTTGTGCCTATTCAGATACAGATCATTAGTGGAGTCCCCCACACAATGGGGAAGGCCCACATATGGGTGTGATGTTAAGGCATCTGGTCACAGGACATACAGTTTAAGTTAGGTGGCAATGGACACTATTGTTGGGGTTGGAAATCTCAACCCACCATTACCATAGTTGCTATGTTCATATTATTAAGCTTGGCTGCACAGCGGTGCAGTGGTTAGCACTATCAGCTCACAGCAACAAGGTTCCAGGTTCTAACCTGGCAGCCAGCTGGGGCCTTTCTGGGGCTTTTTTCTCCCCATGCCTGCGTGGGTTTCCTCTGGGTGCTCCAGTTTTCCTCGCCGAGTCCAAAGACGTGCAGATTAGGTTAACTGGCTACTTTAAATTGCTGTGAATGAGCGTGTGAGTGGTTGTTTAATTCTCTTTTAGCATTGCAATAGAGACCTACCTATGTTGTACCCTGCTTCTAACCCAAAGTCAGCTGGGATTGGCTCCAGCTTCCCCACGTCACTGATGGATAAGCAGGATAGATAATGGATGGATGGAATTAGTGAGCTCATATCATTATCTTATTTAACGGGTCACTTGAACTTAATGTGTTTAATTCTAACCTCACTGACTCATGTATCTAATCCTGTAACTAATGTCAGAGTTTATAAATGTTTAATGTAAATGTTTAATGTAATTTACACTGGTAAGTACCGTCTACGCAGGCGTTTACAGACGTTTGTAAGTAGCCCAATGTATGATGTAAAAACAGGCAATTGATGAAAGAGACCGCTGCAGCACTCTTCACACACAAGTTCTGGTTAGTCTGCAACATTTGAGTGCTGTCAAGAAAGCAGAATACCAAAGATGTGTCAGTCTGTTAGGTACAGAGTGGAAGTGTCTGCTGACTGAAAGGAATCACATGCACTCTGCAATCCTCTCTACAGTTAGCTTCTGAAATCGGTGTAGATCAGGCCTGTATTTAAATCTGGGGTTCGTGTAAGAGCTGGAGCTGCATTATTTTTCTGCACTGTGAAACTAAAACTAAATACTCAGTGAATTATAAGTGATGTTACTGTATTTTTTTTTTTTTTTTTTTTTTTTTTAGTGGTCGTGTTAGCAAAGCTTTGTTCACATTTGTAATAGATTATTAAGCGCATGGGTGTGTTACGCTGCAGAAACACGCGCTCAAATGAAATTACTGGTTTGTCCACCTCAGAGAAAGTATACAGAAATTGAATACACAGAGCCAGTCCAGTGCTGGTATCAGCACAAAAATGTGTTTAGACAATGCTCAGATGCTAGCATCATTCCGCTGTCTCTCTCTCTCCCTCTCTCTCTCTCTCGCTCTCGCCCTGCATGTCGTCTTTTAAGAGTCAGCTAGCTGTAAAATGAATGCTCTCTCTGATGGACCCACCCAAAGGCGTATCGCATACTCCATGCCTTCATCAATTCATCAGCTCCTAAAGTACCTATTTTGTGGACTTGCCTTTTACATCAGAAAGACAGAAACCGAGCAGGTCTTGCGTACAAAGAGCAAGGAAAATGCATGAAATGTAAATTATGAATGCAGCTGTTGATGTAGTACAGGACACGGAGTGGACGTGGTAACGGCCTAGTGAGCGTTTCATCCCCCAATAAATTGCTCTCCCTGGTAGTCTATACGAAACTTCTCAACAGGCCTAATCTTCCAGCAGGCCTAATAAAATAACGGGCTTGAAAAATAAAGACAGTAACCAGAGTTTTATCCCGAGTCACTGCATGGCACTAAACACGGAGAGACTGGATGCTTGGAACAAGCCCTACAGGAATTTGAGTAAAATAAAAAAAAAAAATAAATAAAAAAAACAGTGGAAACGTGAAAACGGCTGAGATTTTAGTAGCAACCCAGCTGATGTTTATGTGGGAGTAAAAATAGCAGCTGAGACACGGTTCCCACAAACTGAAGTCATGTTCCTGTCTCTTAGTCACATGACCTCTCTCCCTTTAAAGAGAGCGATTGGTTACAGATGTGTCTACGGTTTAAAAAAAAAAAAAAAAAAGATACAGCGTCATTGATTAGTACGTACCACGTAATTCAGGTGTGTGATCAACTGCTATAGTTATAATAGTGACATTTCTTCCTGTAAAAAATGTAATACTGAATGACTCAGTTGTATCAGACAGGAAGGAACTAAATACTGATCAAATGACTGAGGCAGGAAACTGCTAAATACCAGGCTAGTGACTGCTCCATCTGCTCTCTTCTTTCCTTGTACAATCTCGAAAAGCTGTTTCCATGTTACTAGATGTATAGGATGAGCATTGACCCTTAAAATGCAGAATTACGTAGGAAGTAATCGTCTAGCTTTCCTGTCCTGTAACATTGTGCTCAATATCTTTCAGGGTTTTTTTTTTCTTTTTTTTTTCTCTCTCTTAAATCTCCCAATTACGTTTTTCCCTTGCCATTTTTCCTCTCTCCCGCTCCTTTCTCACTCCACATAATGGGGTGACTCCTGTATGAGTCAGTAGTTGTCTGTGTGGTTAAGGCAATGAACCTTCTCTTATTATTTAGACCACATTAGCTTGTCTCGTGCCCAGCCCATAGGCGGCCTCGGCCTCGACCTCGCGTCACAAGCTTTTATCGCTGTGCCAAACACACATGCTACAGTATTTGTGTGTGCTTGTGTGCCATTTTAGTATTAGAGTAATAATAATACAGCATTACACGAATCCATTTTCACAACGGTCGACAATATTTAGGCTTACTAAGAACATGCCAGCAAAAACAGTGACATGTATTTCTGGCATTTCAATCTGACTAATATTTTGCCTACAAAAATAAATTATTTAACAAGCATGAACAAAATGGTCCATAAAGTTAATTTTAACTTCTAGTCAGCTACTTGTTCCTGCAAGTATCAATAGACCTCATCAGTGTTGTGTATAAATATTCACCACAACCTCCATTCATTTATTTTTTAAATTCAGGGTTGCCAGATTAAAGATCTTCCCCAGGATTATGACTATAAATTAACAGATATAATTTCTTCTTTACTAAGTGGCCTTAATACCAGTATGGAATGGAAAATGTTCTCCGATCTGGCAACCCTGTGACACTGTGATTTATACCACAAGTGCTGGTGTATTGTTGAATCTGATTTGGCAGGAGGTTGATTAATTTTCAATAACAGCATGGCTCTGACATAGTGTCAGCTGCAGTTCTGATCGCAAATTGATATTAATGTGCTCATTGTGATGCGTCTGATAGGATATTGTAAGGCAGACCTCATCTAACAATAAGTGGATTAAAGTAAACTTTTCTAACAATGATAAATGTACAGATATTGCTCTGCTGAGGATTTATGTAACTAGACATTTAACATTCTGAAGGAAGACTTTGAGATAAAGAAGTTTATTTAGGTTGTCTGCCATGGGAAAATTCTTTTGGCTTTGCAGTTATGCAATTATGAATTGATAAAAGTATGACATGTCTTTATTAAAAAAAAAAGAAAACAACAGTGGTAATTGTTGGCAAGTTGCGTATGGTGTAAGAGGAATAGAGCATATCAGGACATGCTGTTTTTGAAAAATAATCAGCTGCACCACCATACTGCTGATCGTTTTCATATTTAACACCATGCTTTTGTTCACCACAAAGAGGGACGACAAAGTGAAGAGAGAGGAAGATGGAGTTGAAGAAGACACAGAGCCAGAGCTTCAGAAGTGTTCATAGATGGCAAAGGGGATGTTTTTTTCCCCCCTGTTTTTAAATACATACATTAACATTAAATAAAGTACGACTAATTACAACTTCCTCGGACCTTAGCTTTGAGCCTCTTGTATCTCTACCAGGTAAAAAAGGTCCAAGGAAGCGGTTTAATGTTTAAGCTTTAGAGAAGTCAACTCCAGCGTATCTACAGCAACCCGGTCATCCACCCTGTGTGCAATCACTGAGCATGGCAGTTTTGTGGCAAGATCTGTTTTCATAGCAGCTTTGGCTAGCTCTGAGATTTGTAGCATTCCTGGAACGTCGTCTCCGTCCCCGAATGCTGAACGGTGCTTTTGAACCACAAAACCATTAAAGTGAGTGATGGGAGTTATCGACATGTTCTGAGACCTGTCAGCCGGTGTGTGTGTGTGTGTGTGTGTGCGTGCGTGTGTGTGAGTGCGCCTGTGCGCGCCTGTGTGTATGTGAGGATCAGGGTGCCTCCAGGACAGGGGAGCGATGGACAAAGTATGACATCAGGATGCTGTTTCCCAAAGATGATCCTTATCGAACGATAAGCACATGATGTTATGGTCTCAGGAGGTCTGAGAAGCCTTTGTGTGTCATGTAGATATATGGGCAATGATAAGTCTATGTATGTGAACATACTTTTCAGTACTGCAAAGCATTTTTGACTAACTGTGCATTAGAGAATATTAGTTCTAAGCCATAATCCTTTATGCAGGTTCGTATTTGTAGTCAATTAAGTTCTTGGACGTGAGGTCATTTCCAGGCTAGCACAAGGTGAAGTCGTACTCCAGTAAAAAAAAAAAAAAAAAAACCTGATGAGTAGATGATAAAACTTATTCATTGCTTTAATAACTACAGGGATATTTGGGTCCTTGCCTAATGGCAATACTACTAAACAAATTACCTCTATCATATGAACTAATTATTGCCTCATGTTTAAGTTGTTGCAGGTTACATGAGGTTCACAGATGGTGTAATTATTCTATGTTTTTTGCTAGAAGAGTACATGCGCATGCAGAATTCTCACACAAGACACTTCGGCCCCTTTGGTCAACAGGGTGAGGTCCAAAAAAACACTGGATACATTGCTTCAAGTGGTGAGTGCTGCACAATGTATAAAGGCTATCTGTTTATTGGTTTAAATGCCACATACTAAGTAGTACATCACAGTTTGAATGCTGGGACCAGAATCAAAGGAACATTAATGAGTACAGTGGGGAAAAAATGCACACCCAGCCTAAATGACGTATAGAACTGCGCAATCAATCCACACAGCGGCTGAAATTTTAAGCATCATCACATGTTATGATGATGCCCCTCGTCTAGAAATGGCAGAATCAGTCCATGGTGGAGAACTGTGTGTGAGAAAATGCCCTTGTGGATCGATGACACAAAGACTAACCTGGACCAGAGAAATGGAAAGATTTAAAAAAGGGGAGAAAATGATCCAGAGTACCTACGTCATCTGTGCAATGCGGTGCCAAGGCTGTGTATGGATGTCACTGGAACAAGGTCAATCAACTTTATTGATGAGGCGAATGCAATGAATTCAGAACTGTGCGGATGACTTTCAATCGAAAGGCTAATAAATTGGTGGACAAACTGTTTCGCACTGTCACCTCACTGATTGGGGCCTTTCTGTGTGGAGTTTGCATGCCTTCACCATGCCTGAGATGGGTTCTCCTGGGCATTCCAGTTTCCTCCTACAGCCCAAGGACATGCTGATTAGTTCTGGTTTACTACTCTATATTAGGTTAGGTTAAATACCCTAAATTAACAGGTATGAATATGAGTGTGAATTCCGTCTTAGCCCTGTGATAGATTGGTGAGCTGGCCACCAGTCTATAGATGAATGGATTTATTTAGTGTTTTATTATTTAAAGACTGGTCTACTTAAGCTCCAGTATGTACTGTGTTTATAACGCTTATAATTTGTTCCCATTTCCTAGCACATATCATTTATTGCTTCATTTACGTTATATCCTCTTCACTGAGTGCACTTCGTTAAGTGCCTTTTTCTTAAGACATTACAAGGATTAATAGATCAGATTTAGCAACTGATCTGCTGATGGAGAAGGTTTCAGGTGGGTATCAGCTGACCAATTGCAGCGTTATATTGACAATAAAGAAAAAAAACAGCATCTTTGTTTTCCCCTCTATAAACAAGTGTCTGTAAGAAATCATTATGATCTCTTGATTCTGATGGTTATGTGGGATGGCTGCAAAGTTTGGTGTAATAAGAGAGCTAGACTGGTGAGCTGGACAAATTGTCTTGTAATTGGAGGTTTACAAGCCTCTGGCAGTATATGCTTGGAGGCAAAACAAAATGGCGCACTGTGTGTTTATTTTTGGAGTTTTGAGCAGAAACATGTGGCCCAGGTCAGCATACTGATGGTGTTTACAGGTCTGCATGGATGAGGAATAATGCACTTTCATTAAACAAAGTAAGATCATAAACACACCCGATTTATTTAGAAGCAGATTGCGGTGATCTGAGATCAGTTGGAGGGGACGACATTCAAAGTGGCATGTCTTGTCTTGTCTTTGTGTTTTTCTGACTTTGTCGAATCAGAGGAACATTCTGCAAACAAGCCTGAAAACCTCTGTGTAGGTGTTGATACCGATTTAATCTAAACTCCTTACGTTCAGCGTCAGATCAAGCACAGAGCGTGTACTGTATGCTAAATAAATCAGTGGAGTCTCCAGTCAAGGTTCACTGCATACAGAAAGTATTCGCACCCTTTCACTTTTTCCTCAGTTACTGCTTTAACAATTATCGACTTTTAACTTTGGAGGGGGGGGGGGGTTTGGTGACCCATATGCTGTCACACTCAGAACTGAGCTTAGGTGTTTCTATTTCCATTCATCATCCTTGAGATGTTTCTACAAAACGATTAAAGTAAACCTGTGGTAAACCCAGTTGATTGGGAATGCTTTGGCAAGGAAAACATCTGTCTGTATAAAGCGTTACAGCTGACAGAGCAAAAAACAAGCTGTGAGGACTTTAAACCCCTGAGAACAAAGTGATGATGCACAGATCCCCTAAAAAGCTTTGAAGGTGCTAAAGAAATCTTTGGATTCTTTCGGTCTTCAGTAGACTTTGGTGAACTGAAAAAAAGACACAAGGTGGATAAATCATCAGTTCATTAACCAGCCCACAAATCTAATGTCCCATTTTGTGCCTACCCAGAAATCTAATTAACTAGGCTAAAGTTAGCATAAACTGAGTTTGACAAGCTAATTAGGTGCATTGATACAGACTAAGGAAAATATCAAGTCTTTATCCTCTTGATAATGTTTGTCTTGTGAGAAAGCGCATTTGTGGTTTGATATTTTTATTGCTGCACTTTTTTGCTCTAACTAATTTGGATATTTGATTGGTTTGAGTTATGCGATGTTTTTTTTTTTTGTTTGTTTGTTTTTTTTTGTTTTTTTTTTGAAGTTTCTAATAAAGCTTGCATTATGTTTCTTCTCCATGCTGGGCTGGAGAAGATACACACTAAATAACATACCTAGTGTGCAGGTATCTAGATACAGTGTGAAATATTATTCTTCAGTTTCATCCTGCTTCATGCTAATAAAGCCTATCTTCAATTTAGTGAATTATTTATTGATATATATACACACGGATATATAAACCCCAGCATCACTGATCTATTCATAGTATTGTCTCAGCAAGATTCAGATTCGTCATTGTCTTCTATTCTTATTCAGTAGTGGAAAAATGCTGCAATCAGCACTTACGTGGTCAAGAACTGGTTCACTGTATTGAAAAAGGTGAATTTGCTTGATGATAGGCCAAGAAGTGGTAGATCAAAGGAAACTGAGGACGAGGAGCTACAGAAACTGCTGGACAAAGATGCGACAGTCGACTTGAGAGCTGGCAAAGCGTTTAAATATCGTTCATTCTACTGTTCGATGTCGTCTGAAGGCAATGGGAAAGATTCTGAAAGTTGGTATGTGGGTTCCACGTGCACTTTCAGAGTGAAATAGTGAGAGATCGAGTGATCAGTTGATCAAACTAAGTGAAAATAATCAACGAAGTACGATCAGCCAGTGGCCATTCACAAAAGAAAATCATCCTCTTTCATGAATGCACAAGGCCGCACGTCGCAAAAGCGACAAAAGACGTGATTTTAAGCCTTGGATATGAAGTTTACTGCATTCGGCCTACTCAACGGTCAAACGCGCTGTCAGATTTCTACTTCTTTAAGTCACTGCAACATACACTCTCTGGCCAACATTTCAAATTTTCGAGGATATACAAAATTGCATATATGACTTAATTTCCTCTAAACCCGAATCCTTCTTTCACAACAGTATTCATTCTTTGCCAGATAAATGGCAGAAAGTCACTGAATCTAAAGGTGATTACTTTGTGTAACTACTGTAATTCTGTGTATTATTTTAGAAAGTCATGAATAAAACATGTTCAAAAAGCCCATGAACCTGTGCACCACCCTATTTTTTTTTTATTCCTCTTGTTGTTAAGTTAATAAGACAAAATTGCAGCTTTACATATAAAACCGAGAGCAAAAAGCCCTCTGTCCTGAATAAACCCCTGTGTCAGAAAACCTAAATGAACGGTTTTAGCTCTGACTGTTACAAAGTGCTGACACTCGAGACTTCTTCCAAAAATGCTTAATAAACATCGTTTCAGAAAACGTCTTCATGTCCGTGATAACTTATTTTTTTAAACAGTTTAAGTGGAGTAAAAGTAAGTTGTTACTATAGAAATTATAATCTTGTTAGAACAAGTGCATAAACAGGTGATTTGTCTTGCGGTCAGCTCTACTGTCAGAACTGCTGTTAGAAATAAAAAATTAAGCGACACTTGCTGACCAATCAGAACTGAGAATACTGCAGCTCCGTGGTATAATGGTATCGTGATAAATAACCTTATACTGTCACATGGACTTAATTGGAATTTTGCAATACATTTTTGTACCATTTGCACCATTGCCTTCCTTTCTATGGAACTGAAGCCAAAATTTCTCCGTCATGTAGTCACGTAGTCTATGCAGTAGAGGTGAGAGTCGAAGTCATGCACACCAGCTTATTTAGTATGCCCTTTCTACAGTGGTAGAAATGATCAGATGAATACAGTCACATTCTCAAATTCTATTTATTACGGCTAACCAGAGAGCTTGCATGGTTCCAGCTGGAGATATTTCATTAATGCGTCTAGGAAGGACGTTGATCACGTGAACGTGAACTGGAAATTCACTGACATTAATGTGACCCTTTCATCATACCGGTGCGGAATGCTCCGGCAGTGCAGGGCGAGTTAAAAAGCCACAATCTGGGACTTAATCTATCTTAGACTGCTTATAAAATCCATCCTTATTGTTGTTATTGGTAGTGTATTTTGTTCACCGACGAACAAATGCGTAAATTTTCATGTCTGGCCGGCTGGATGTTGTTAATACTGAACTTATAAGGCTATCAAGGCTAGGTAGCTAGAGCGATTTAAAAAAAAAAAAGTCTTTGAATATAAAACGTCTTGATGTCTCAAACGTTGTGAATACAAAATCCAAAAACAGTTTGCATTTGTGCGTGTGTCCAGAAAAGTTAAAATAAGTAGTTATGTATATGACAGTAAATTTTGTGGTGAAGTTATCTTGCTGGCCAAGAACTAATTAGATCACATTGGCCATTTTATACTAAATATTATAGGCTTACAAAAAAAAAACCCTGCAAAGTTCTAACTGCAAAGCTTTATTTGGTAGGTTAGACTAGGTTGCCTGAAAAACTCAACTAGAATCTCAGCTACTCCATGTAACGGACGGAGAGGGCATGATGCAGGTGCTGCAGCCAGTGTCTTCCAGTCAAGATGGAATAGGAGTTTAGATGAGAGAAGTGACATGGAAAATAGGCAGTTTTGTCAAACATACAGATGGGTAAGGCGACAAATTGTGTGCAGGGGCACTAGACCAGTGGAGGCTTCACTTTTTAGAGACGTCGCACTATCCATTGCATTTATTTTAGATCTTTAGTAAGTGGAGCTTAGTTTTAGCAGGCGTGGGTCTTGCTAGTTATCAAGTGAAGATGGCATTTTGTTTACTGTGGTGTTAATGTCCACTATTTTAATATAAAGATGTTACTTTGTTCGGACCATTGCAGAGTGTGTCCTGACTCTTATAACTGTTGGAATTCGGGAGCACTGTAAAACCTGTTACCAAGCCTAGTGAACCGGATTCCCTCGCTTCCCAAGTACAGTCAGGAGCGTAAAACAGGGAAGGTAATATATTCTACATATATCATTAATTTAAAAATATTGCTGAAGGATATTCCCGCTGGCTGTAAAAGTAAGCTAGGTTGTGCGTCCGAGCAGAGCCAGCTATTTTGTCGCGTCTGTACGAGATTATGCGTGAAATCATGAGATTATTGTACACTGGACAGAAATAGAAACGCAACACTTTCGGTTTTGCTCCCATTTTGCATGAGCTGAACTCAAAGATCTGAAACATTTTCTACATACACAA
>JAOVYU010000067.1:11276660-11296961 GCA_025674565.1 Synodontis membranacea
GTCGCAATTTTTGGCTGTTTTCTATGCAGGTCCCCTTAAGAATGTTGAGTATTGATGGCTTAAACTGTGTAGACACCTGCTACACTCACTCAAAAATGCTGAAGTATTAATCCCCAGAATGCCTCACTGAGTTCTGGGCAAGAGAATGAAGTGCCTGCCTAATGTTTCAGTAAAATGCATGCTATGGAAACTCCTTTGGTGAACGCTGCTATGAAGTAGTCCTTTCAATAGGCATTAAATGATCAACAGCCCCTTCTTGATTACGATGCAACACGTCATTTTTATGGCAGACTCTTTACTCTGCGAATGAATACGAAAGAAGTCTGAAAAATACGAATGCAAAATAACTAACAGACAATTTTAAAAGGAAGTCGACAACCCGAGTGTAATTTCAGATTATTATAAAGAATCAAGTGATTCGCTTCAACGAATATTAACCCAGCCCTATTTTCTTCCATCTGTTGAAAAGAGGGGATCGGTCACGCTATATATAATCCCTGAGGTACTTTCCTTTTCCTCTGCTATAATGCATTTGCTATACATAAGTCATGTGAGTTTTTATTCCAGTAAATTATGTCACTCTGAGGATATGCTGGAATCGGTTCTGCATACACAAGCCATCTCGAAAACAGGACACACTGTTCCTCTCATCTGGCTCGGTGACTGATAGATTAACAAACATTTTTATATTCTGTGCATCGAGCATGTCTGCTCTTTTATCGCCTGGCCTGATTTGCCAAGCTTACCTCTTATACTTTTCTTTCCCTTTCATCACTCTGTCACGCAGTCACTTGCTGACTGCAGTCTGTCTTCTTTTATTCATTTTTATGAGGAATTTTTTCCAGTGAAGACTGTTCCAGTAAATTTTGATCCATGGCAGTTTTGCGTTTTAGTATTTACTGACTCTCCAAATGTAGAACAGCCATATTGTTATCAGCAAATTTGGTTTATTTGTGTGTGGGTCCTGGACACTTTTTTTCCCCCCTGTCTTATTTTCTTTTTGTTAATGCTGTTTCTTTTCTTTGTTTTTCAAGTTATTTTTTTATTTGTGTTCTAGATATGTGTCTGTGGATTCAGTAAAACTGTGATTTGTATATGAATCTTTATCCTTTTTTTTTTTGTTTTTTTTGTTTTTTTTTTTGCAGTTGCTTGCTAAATTATTGAGTAAATTTGGTAAATCTTTAGACGTTCGTTGCATTTTCAATGTCCTTTGACAACCGACAAACCTTCATTTGCTTCACCGATGCCCTTGGCTTTAAATCAATGCTTAAGCTTTATAAGGTTTTGCTCGTCTCGTCTTCTATACTATTTTCATTAATAGAGTGTAATCAGCTCTTCTCTGCCTGCTGAGATACTCTTGACAAGTCATCAGTGTGGAAATAAATCAGATTTTCAATGCATTACTTTTCCTGCTCCCCCCCCCCCCCCCACACTCTCAAGGCAGGAAAGGGTTACTTTCCATGTTTCCTGTCCAATTCCCACAGCTTCAGATCCTTTCGCATCGCTTTCTTCATACTAAACATTCCCAGGCTCCCATAACCTCCTGGCTTCCTCGCACCGGCCAAGAGCGGTCCCAGGTGAGTGTGTGGGCGAACCTCCTGTTTTTAAGGATAAAAATCTCTCACCCCTTCTCCTAACCATGGCAGCAATAAACATGGTTTGATTTTTAAGCACACTCCTTGATCAGGCATGGGATAATATTATTTTTTTTTTTTGGTGAAAACGATGCCAGAAGTTTGAGCAAGAAGTGCGCCAAAATGAGGCGCCAGTTGAACCTTGAGTTTTAGTACCCATGGAAGCAAGCTGAAGCATCTCCTCTAGGGCCTTGAACGATGGTCGTATGCCAGAAACTCCATGTTCAAGCATGGAGACCTTGGAGCAGTCACAGGAAGGGGTTCAAGCACTGTATTTGACCAGAGGGATCATAAAAATGGCACCTCCATCTTGCAATAGGACATAAAACCTTGATGGATTTGAGAGGTATTTACTGGCTCTTATAGGCATCAGTCAGAGCAAGGGATCTTTCCGATGACATCATAAAAAGGCAATTTGCTTACAGACATTTTTCGATTTAAGCGACGTTACATGATGACATGACACTTAATACTTCCTACATTTTGAAACAGTGCCTCTGTAATCACTCAATCTCCCAGTACTGAACTATGCTTGCATGTTTTTGAAGGAAAGGAAGTAATTATTTCCAGCAAAAACTTTTCAGGGAAAATCCTGTGACCTCATGGAGGTGATTCATCAGCATGACCGCTTGCATCTACATCCTAGCTTAGTATAGGCTGACAGTGTTACGTAATGATGACATTCAATTCTCTCATCTTCTCACTTTCATATTCTAAAGTTTCTATTTCTCACTCAGTCTTTCTTCCGTATCATGAGTGATCACTCTCCCTAACTGAAACGCTCACCTCTTCACGAGTGGAAACCCAGGATGGAGCGGAACAAACAGACCTAGATGTTGTTTGGAACAGACCCAGAAATGGACGTCTAAATTTAGTGTGGTGATGCACTGACTAATTGCCCTGCAAGCACTAATCATTTCCAGCCCTTCCAGCTCCTCGAACAGCTGACAGAGCCAAGACAGTGCTGCCCTCGTGCTGTGTTGGAGCCAAATACCACTGGCCTGCAAACAAACAGGACACACTAACCACATCCACTCAGAGTAGAACAGTTTCCGAGATTAGGCAGTACTGTCAGTCTCCACGTACCTGTCAGAGATCTACTGTACTTAATCAAATACTCCTGAACTGAGCTTGTTGTCTCATAACATTTAAAATCTAGAATGATTTAATATTCTTTTTTTTAATGTATTGTTAAATATTGGCCACATTTGGTAGAGCAGACCAAGCTTGGTAGATAGCACTTTTTCCGAAGTCTGATTTAGATGAGAAAGATTTCAAGAACAATTGAAATCCAATATTAGGCTTCCTTCCAGCACTTTCTTTAGCCTACATATCACTCTGCATGCTACCTGTGCACAAACACAGCGACACGAACCTGCGACCAAGCTTGCGGTCTCACACAGGAAGCGTCCGCCACCCAACGGATATCCTTCCAACTCCCACGGCTAAATAAAGCCTTAAGGGAGAGAGATGTATTCAGTTATGTAAGCGCAAGTCATTTAGAAGAAGTCGGCGCTATGACTGGAAACACTTCTAGTTACTCTTTACATAGTCTGAACATGGTTTTAATGTGGTCTTTTCTGTATGTGTTGAATTTGGAGTTTCCTGTGTGGTTCGTGTTCCCTCACTCACCGAAATGCGGACCATCCCAGGAATCAGGAATCAGCTGGCTTTATATAGGAAAGGTAGAATAAGCAAAGTTCTACCTTTCTAAAAAAACGAGTTCCTTCCAGACTGCACTTCTCTGATCAGCAGTTTCAAACTGAATTGACTGTAGAAATATGGTCAGTGTTCTTATTCTTCATGTACATGCCTTAATGGTTCACAACTCCCAAAAAAGAGGCTTAAAACGAAATGTTTGCTTTATTTTAATACCAAAAGATAAACCGCCCTAGGAATATCTGATTAAATCCACCTCAAATCGCCAACTTCTAAAAAAAAAAAAAACAACAAAAAAACAAAAAAAGTTAAAAAAACTGACCATCTCAGATTTGCTTCATGCTTTCTCGAAATAATGACAGTATTCCCAACAAATAGTATTTCAATTTGCATCAGTTTCTAAGATATAGGGGCTTAAAAAAGGGGGTGTGGCCAAAAAAAAGAAGTGCTACAGAAAAAGTTCCAAAAGTCAGTACTTTGAGCTATTCACACATGATGCATGACGGAATGTTAACTAGTATAGGTTAAAGTCCTGAACGTTTACAGTCGCATAATTGTCAATTTATGGCAGAATTTACAGTTTGTTTGTTTGTTTTTTTTTAAGAGGGCTTTGGCCATCTATATCTCCATAGTAAAGCATATCAGATGTTTCAGTGTTACTCTATTTCATATCTTGGACATGTCTGAAAGAAATCAAACTTTGGGTATGATGCTTTCAAAGCCACGTTTTCACTTTGAACCACAAAAATAAATAAATAAAAAGTCAAACTGTGAATTTATCTCTTTGTGAATTTAGCTCTTTTGTTAACATCAGAATCACTTCCTCCAAAAGTTAGCTATTTAAAACTCAGGGTTTTGAATTGAGGGGGAATGAGAATTCCAGAATACAAAATGAAGTCGTGTGCCAGATTTATATACGCATAGGCCTGTTAAATAGAGAGAGAATTATAATACCAAAATTAATGATTGGCTAAGCCATTCGTTATCCTCCAGTCACTGACCTGTACGCTCCTTGCATTTGTGTGTGTAGTTTACCACGGTAAGAAGAAAATTGGAATTCACGTCACAGCTTAAAATATGGAATTACCTACAAAAAAAAAAAGTTATGAATCAGCATAGCCCTACACATCCTATACCAGAGGTCCATTAAAAAAAACAAATAAAAAAAACAAAACATTTTTGAGCTGCTTCTTTGTCCAAGTGTGGTCATCATTACTTTTTTTTTTTTTTTTAGCTTAAAATTAACCACTACAATAAGAACACTAGCTGAAAAATTCCCTCAGCTCCACAGGAGCGTTTCCTGTCTGTCTAATCACCAAAGAGAGATCGCTTTGTATATTTCGCAGCTATTTCTTGGCATCAGTTAAAAGTAACAGTTACGCTGTGATATGAATTTACACAGTCCTGCCCGAGTGTATATGAAGCCTCAGCAGAAAACACTTGGCTCGAGATGTACGTTGGTGTGAACAGGGGAAGGGCTGGATAGATATTTTAATCACTGTTATTGGATAATTTATTAGGTTGTTTGGTTATTCATGTCCACTCTAGATGATCAATCACAGGTGTGCAGCAGAAAGCCTGAGGGTAGCAGTTCAGTGCCAGCCTCCAGAAAGTGCCATTAACTGCTGCTGAGTAAGAAGATGAGGTGCTTGGCATTTCACTACATGATTCAGTTATTTTGTGGTGAAACAGAACCTGAGGGGGAGGGAAGGTTGTAGGTGAAAGATTTTAATCATTCTTGTCTCACACATGCATATACATCTTGGTATCCTGTGTAGATGAAACATGTTTCTCAGTCGGAGGTAGTGCTCCACCTACAGGGCCTCTGATTGTGTGAGTGAAACTTCTCTCTCTGTCTGTCTGTCTCTCTCTCTATTAGGGTGGAAACATCAGACAAAAAAAAACTCCAGCACCAGAAATACCAGCACTGTCAGCATGGTGTGTGAATTCTGGCTCTGACAGTTCCTCAACCTCAGTTACCGCACGGCGTTAATAACTGCTGATTTGTATCCCGCTCTGCCTGTGATATTTTCTAACAAATTAAGTTGGTTGTATTTCTCAAAATATCAGCAATCTCGTATTATTTGAACCACCACGAAAATACTATTATTTTCTGCTAATAGCTCTCCCTAATTCTTACACAGTGGACCTTTAAGTTTAAGCTCTGGAAGCTCTTGTGTGTCTTCCACTTCCTGTAGATAGGGGTGCTCTTAATCTAGTGAACTTGATCATGACAAACAGAAGTGAACAGTTTATGGTACTAAAAGATTACCAGATGCTAACACACTGATATTTGTACATGGAATACTAGTTGAATATGTTCTACCTATTTCCATCCCTCCAGTCATTGTCTGTACCACTTATCCGTTAACGGTTGCCGGAAGATAGAGCCAATCAAGGCTGACATCGGGCGAAAGGCGGCATATACGTACCATGGGCAGGTCGACAAGTTATCACAGGGCTAACACAGAAATGAACTACCATTCACAGTCACATCTTTGGGCAATTTAGAGTCTGAGTGTCTAACCTGCAATCCAATCTGCATGTCTTTGGGCTGTGGGAGGAAACCAGAGCGCCCAGAGGAAACCCATGCAGGCATCGGGAGAACATGCAAGCTCCGCACAGAAAGCTCCCAGTCAGTCAGAGACATACCATGCCCTTTAAATGTTTCAAAATCCTGCCTGGTTTCCATCAGAATGAAATCATGACATGGTATTTTTTTTGTCCGCCCCTCCCGCAGTCAGGTTCACTACTTTTCGTTGACCAGAAGGCTATGTCTTTTATTTTCTTTTGTGCTTTCCTCTTTTTCTTCGGGCTTGCCTCACATCCTGTGATTTGTTGAGGGGCTTATTCCAAATTCCTACATAAAACCTTGAGGGTCTCTGTGGGATCAATTTAAAGGAAGCCCCTTCTCGCTGCTCTGCTCTGCTCCTAACTATCCCTCTCTTACAGTCCTCCTAGGTCTTCTTTTCCCTCCTGGCTGAATTTTGGTTGTGCTCAGTGCCAGCCAATCTTGCTTTGATTTGTCACCGTCTCTTCTGGTTGCCTGACGTTTCTTGCCTTGGTTTGCCTTTTATTTACAAGCCCATTTTGCATTTGCTGCCACTTAAAAGGAGGCAACACTAAAGATGCACTAATGAGCCAAAGGATTAAATGATTTTGACTGGCATTATTCAAATGCGGCCCCTAATGTAGTTTACCTTGTAATTCCTTTCCAGATCTGATTTGACTAATTAGACTGGGTCTGCTCAGGTGAGCTGCTAATTAGTGTACAGTGTCGTGGAAAACAAGTGCACTGCTGCTTCCTGTACATTGTTCAGATAGTACATACAGTACTCTCTAGTGGAATGTATTTTATTGTATTTACAATTGAAAACTTGTGTAGGCCAAACTGACTGAATGCATATTTTCAGCTGATCTTCTCAGAATTAAAGTTACCACTCTGGACATTTTTGTATAATGTGGTTCCATCAGGTGTTTATGTTTTGAACCTTTCACTTGGAAACATGACCGTAGTATTTTAATGTACATTTTATAGGTCCACTATAGGATTTTGAGGGTCTTTATTAACAGTAATGGAGTATATATTCTATAAATTTCTTCTGGAATTTATGTTTGTTTTCATTAGTAACAATTCTTGGTTCCAGGTAATTATTGTGATCCTTGGTCACAGGTAACCACCTTGTGTTTTCACAATAATTAATGGTGTGGTTCAACCTCTACATAGGGCGTGGTTCAACCTCTATGGTGCTGCCAGGCCACACCACTTAACGGAAAAGGAAAAAAAAAACGTCACATGGCGCGAGATCAAGCTCGGGTCCGAATTAGGAGGGTGGTCAAGTACTGTGATGTGTTTCTGGGCCAAAAACTGCTTCACTGAGAAGCAGCATGTGCGTTGTCCTGATGAAGGAAGAAACCATTTTCCCACAGCTGTGGTCTTTTTCTTTTGACCCTTTCTTGCAAACTTTCGAGAACCTTTTTGTATTAGTGTTGCTTCACTGTTACTCCGTTGGGAACCCAGTTCTCCATAATTATGCCTTTAATGTTAAAGAAAACGATTAACATGGCCTTGAATGTGGACTATTTGTCAAGCTTTCTTCATCAGGTGACCCACGTGTCTTCCAGTACACTGACTGTTGTTTTATCTCAGGATCGTACTGGTAATTGAAGACCAGGTTGCCTTAATGGGGGCCTTCAGCTTGCAGCTAGACGACTGCATTGACTTTGGACTTGATGAAACCCAGTGGACCAACACCAGCAGATGACATGGCACCACAAATCACAGACTGCAGAAACTTCACACCGGACTTCAAGAACCTTGGGTTCTGTGCTTCTTCACTCTTCCTCCAGATTCTATGACCTTGATACCCACATGAAATGCAACATTTGATTTCATCTGAAAAGAGGACTTTGGACCACTGAGCAACAGTCCAGTTTGTTTTCTCCTTAGCTCAGGTAAGACACTTCTGCATTGTCTCTGGTTCAGGAGAGGCTTTTAGGAATGTAACAGTTGTAGCCCCTTTCCTGAAGATGTCTGTGTGTGGTGACTCTTGATGCACCGTCACCAGCTGCAGTCCACTCCTTGTGAAGTTGCTTGTGCACCTTTTCCTACCAACTTTTCTTTTCTAGTCGACTTTCCATTAATATGCTTTGATACAGCACTCTGGAAACAGCCAGCCTTTTCAGTATTGACTTTTGGTGGCTTACCCTACTTGTGGATGGTGTCAGTGAATGTCTTCTGGACAACTGTCACGTCAGCAGTCTTCCTCATGACTATGGTTGCATGTACTGAACTAGACAGAGACATACACGGTATTTATACTGTTTGAATAGCTATTTTACTCAAACTCTAAATGAAAGATTATAATATTTTGAGATGTTTATTAATTTTTTAAATGTAGGCAATAAGTTTTAAAATTAAAATAGAAAACAATGTTTGACACATATTTAGCAATGAGTCTAGAATATATAAAATGTTCACTTTCTTAAATAACCGATAGAAATATTGCACTTTTTCATGATATTCAAAATTTGTTTTTTTTTGGAGATGCACTTTGTAACAGAACATTTCTAAAACAAGAGAGTGCAAACCTGTTTTACATCTTAGTTTTATTAGACATCTTATTTTTGTTAGTTGATAGTATTTTGGCAGGGTTTTGTGCTTTTAGAGTGTTTGTGCATTTTGGATGTTAAGACATAATCCAGAGTTATGAGTATTAAGGTATTTAGCCCCAAAGTGGTAATTCAGTTTTTGCCTGGCAGTCAGATGGGGTGAGAGAGCAGCTGAGCGTGAGATGGTGGGAGAGTAGGTGAGGGTGTGAGAGAGAGGTTGTGTCTTGAGGTTGACCTTTTAGATATCCTGTGCCAGAGGGAACCTTCAGCCTGTTTTGCACCTCTGTTTCTGTCATTCAAGTGCTGTCTCTTCTTCGCAACACAAGGTACAGACATAAAAGCTGTATGATGTTAGGAGTCTGCTCTACGCTTCCTGCCTACAGGCCTGATCTAGTTACCACAGATGCGATGAAGTGTTTTGTAATGAGATGTTAACATATTTTGGAAGGAGTCTCCACTGTCAGCACTTGGTCAGAGATAGAGCTATTCCTTTAAGTTTTTCAGCACAGGAAAGTCTTCAGGATGGAGCACAGTGCACTTTCTCAACGACATTGCCAGCTGCTAAAATCAATTCACTGTTTTGAGGAAGAAAATATACTCATGAAAATCACATCGCAGTCCTTCATCATGGTCAATTGGCAGGCTTAATGCAAGCAAAAAAAAAAAAAAAATGGAGTCATCAGTGTATTTCTTCCCACTTTGTAACTAGAAGGCATGGAGGTCAAAAATGATGTAAATTCCAAGTAATTCTCACTTCCAGCTTAAGTCGAATGTATCATAAGGTCACGGCTGGCAACAGACACTGCGAATAAAGATGCAATAGTTCAAATGAACTCCAGTCGGTCGCATGACTAACCTAGACAGTTTTGGAATTTCAAATTCTAAAAATACGACAACACATACAGTATAAATGAAGATGAATATGACCGACCTGTGCAACCCCAAGACAGGCCTTTATAAGAGCATGATTAAGGAAATGAAGAAACATAATTAGCACACCATGACTGCAACCAAAAACGAACGTCACCTGTCTGACGTCTGCGCGAACCCCGACACGAAAGTCAAAGTTCAGTGAAGCTCTGTACATCAAACATTCAGACATTGGCATATCTCTTCTGCATCTTTTGAGTTCTCACACTATGAAAAAAATAAAATAAAATCAGTGCTTTAAGATGTTATCTCTTACCTGCTTCAACAGCCCACCGTATCACAAAGCTGTGCGCTAATTTATGGCGGGTCAGGAATGTGTGCTCGGCTTTAATTTGATGGCCTTTTGTGGGGAACAGGTTTGTGAGAGATTTGTCTTTAAAATATCAGACCACTTGGTTGTTCTGGGTCACGTGCTTCATAATGATGACATCAGCGTGGCTCTCTAATTTAGGTTTAATACCCGAGTGTAAGTTGAAGGGTGTAATTTTGCTCTCCTCCTCTGACGCCGTGCTGCTCAGGGCTAATTTAAGCCGCGGCACAGCTGCATGCGATTTTATCCCTAGCCCTGACGGCTACGTTTGCGTCTGCCACTAAACAAGAGTCTGCGAGAGACAACAAAGACACCTGGTGGTTATTTTATCAAGAGATTCAATAGTGCTAAGTTCCCGGAGTGTTTTCACACTTTAACAAGCACCGGCCTTGACTTAAATAACTATCCTTACAGCCTTACCGCCGCTTCATTAAGAGCAACCAGAATCATGCTTTTGCAAGTCAGTGGCTAAGGAGAAGTCTGTAAAGCTTATTATATGGTCATTGTATGCCGAACTGAGACGTTTAAACGAAATCTTCCTTCGCAAAAGGCTTCGAAAATCTGTTTTTCTTACTTTTCGACTGTGTGTGTAAATGACACACAGAGGTTGCTACTAGACAGAGGTGTAAGATTGACCTGAGGATGACTATACCCTGTTATTAATTCCATGTGTTGGAAGAATGAGCTGGAGTGACTGGAAAATGTGCGGCTCATTCGCAGATGACGTGTTTTGGTGGAGCAGGTTTTGCGTTTGGAGCGATCCAAGCCCATCTCATTGAATGTCCTTTAAAAGAGATTTATTATTACTGTCAGCTCGGTGAAGGAGTCTTCACCATGTGGACTGTCTGTGTATAACATTTCTAACTCATCGTTATTATTAAAACTGTACCATTAGCTAATTACTCATCATATCTTACTCGTGACAATTTGCATCAATTCATGATTAAAAAAGTGTCACAAAAGTAAGATGAATATTCATTTCAGTAGTGTGTCTGACTTTCTCATACATTATTCATAAAGAGAACAATGCCGCAATGCTTTATGAATAATCTATAAGCAGATCTTAATAATAGGCCTATGATTTTAAAAACGTAGATCGGCTGTGTGGGGGACGCGTTTTTAAAGCACCTGGTTGTTGTGTGTCGGCTGGGGCTGCTTTTGTACGTACACACAGACGGTTGTGAACTGTGTGTTCTATGCTAATGGGGCTCCAGGGTGTCTAACAGCAGGTAGAGACTGAAAGCCTCGTGTTAGTTCATCATTATTTATTCAGATTCAAAGACCTGGATAGATAACATTGAATTTGCAGAATGAAAAGGTGTGTCTGTGTGCGTTTGTACATGTGCTTTAGTGGAACCAGTGAGCCTGTAGGTGTTCTTGTATAAATGTCAAAGAATGGTAGTAGATGAAGGTGTCTGTGTGTGTGTGTGTCTGTGTGTGTGTGTGTGTGTGTGTGTGTGTGTGTGTGTGTGTACCTGAAGGTGTTTTTGTACAAATGTCAGAATGGTAGTAGATGAAGGTGTGTGCGCAAGTGTGTGTGTGTGTGTGCGCAAGTGTGTGTGTGTGCGTGCAAGTGTGTGTGCAAGTGTGAATGTGTATGTATGTGTGTACCTGAAGGTGTTCTTGTACAAATGTCAGAATGGTAGTAGATGAAGGGGTGTGTGTGTGTGTGTGTGTGTGTGTGTGTGTGTGTGTGTGTGTGTGTGCGCGTGCGTGCGTGCATGCGTGCGTGCGTGCGTGCATGCGTGTGTGTGCATTTGTATATGTGTGTACCTGAAGGTGTTTTTGTACAAATGTCAGAATGGTAGTAGACGAAGTTGTCCACCTGTGAGCATGCGTGTGTGTGTGTGTGTGTGTGTGTGTGTGTGTGTGTGTGTGTGCGCGCGTGTGTGTGGTCTGGTTTGTTCTGAATGAACATACTATATATCAGGCATGTCTGCATTTTCCCTGTTGTCGGTGTTGATGCTTACAGGAGCTGATGATGTAGTTTAGTTGTGCTGAGTGAGCAGAAACACACAAGCTCCTCTGCCTCGTCCCTCTCATTCCTAAGACGAGTGACCCGTGTGCTGCATGAAATCACATAAAACAGACCTGGACTGTGGAACAATCCGATCATTACATAAACATCACTATATAAAAGGCATCGCTATGTGCTTGATAGGCTGAACTATGCTAAAAGGCATTTTCTTCATCATTAGATGAGGAAATAATAAATCACGGCAGGAAAATAATCCACTACTGTCTTTTCTTCAGTCTTTTCTTTTTACAGTCTTTTCTTCCTCTCATAAGTGATTTTAAAGCAGCGACAGTCACAATGTTTACCAACTCTTACCTTTCTACATTTTGTTACCTTTACATTTTGTTCCCTTTTAAATGAATTTTTTTTTAACCATATGCCCTTCAGATTTTTTCCCCTTCACTACAGTGCACTTTATTCCTCATAGTTTTTAAGTGCTCTCTCTCTCTCTCTCTCTCTCTCTCACTCTCTCTCTCTCTCTCTCTCTCTCTCTCTCTCCCTCCATCTTCCCCGCAGTACTCCAAGGTGGGCCCGCCTCACACTTACAGAACCACTATTTTAACAGTCCCAATTATCTACTCGGTGAAAACAGGAAACATGGCGTAGTATTCTTCCTTCTTACGCACGTAAGTGTAAAAATGAGCTATAACCTGCACATTACATTTTAGACATTTAAAGCATTACAGTGGTCTCAGGTAAAATGAAAGCATAAATCAAACGAGTATCTTGCAGTGTGAAATAAGTTGTGCTGGAGCTGTAGGGATTTTAGCTGCGGTTCTGCAAGAGTCTCTAATTAGACAGCAGGATAAAAGGCTTATACCAGGTTTGTTTTTCTTATTTGATCTGTGGGAATAGATACAGTGTGGCATTTGTGACCACTTACTGAACTGTGTTTGTCTGCCAATGTTGAAAATGCACACATCTGGATATGTGTTTTCTGATGAGACTTCAACTGTATTTAACTGATCGATTCGACTGAAATGACGTTTTAACGAAATGAAAAGTCGCAGGGAAACCGACGTGTTCAAGTCGAAGCATTGCAGCTCAATCGAAAAAAAGGTGGACTGTTAATAATGTTCGTGATGTAAACTGAATGCTGGCGACTGTGTGTCAGTGTGTAGTGTGGTGCAGTGTGTATAATGTGTATGTGTAGTTGTGGAGGAGTGTGTGTAGGATCCAGCTGTATTTTCTTTGTCACTGGGCGTCTGAGAGATTGATGAATCCCTGTGCAGCATCAGAGTCTCAGGAGAAATGTGCACTCCCACTCCTGCCATTGACCTCGTTTTAAAAATAGACCGTTGCCTTCACCCGTGTCGTGCTCCACAGTTTAACCTTCCTGTCATGTTCTCTTGCAGACTTCCATGAGAATTGCTGTGAAGGAAAAAAAAAAAAAGCAAAAACAAATTATTTATATAACATTGATACTATTGACTAATCTCATCTATGTCTCATCTATTTACTCTAGATTGTTTTTTATGATATGACGTACTGAGATTCTCTACCCTGTGGAAGAAGGGTTACTTGTGGGTTGTCTGATGGTCAACGGTTCTAGCTTTCTAAAGGGATTTAACCTTCTCAGAAAGGGAAATTGTTTCTTGTATGGTTCTACGGAGAGCCTTCAATGGTTCAATCAGACGGCAGAGTTTGTTTGAGTGCTTGGGGGAACAAATACTACAGCAGAACTGATTAGTGCAGAGGTGTCCAATCTTATCCGGAAAGGGCCTGCGTGGGTGCAGGTTTTCATTCCGACCAAGCCGAAGCCACATCTGAGTCTATTGTAAGCCAAGCTCAACTGATTAAACAGGTGGAATCAGGTGTGGTTCCTGCTTGATTGGAATGAAAACCTGCACCCATCACCAGCCCTTTGAGGATAAGATTGGACACCCCTGGATTAATTTATTAAAAAAAAAAAAATTTGCGTAATTCAACAATTCCAGCCAGCAACTCTTGTAGCAGATTCAGTGTTGGGGTTTATCCAGTCACATGCACTTATATGCATTATTTACCCGAAGACCGTAGACTGACTACAGAGCTAAAGGACATCAGAAAGGGGAAAGTTTTCCGACTTTTTCTTTGATCTGATTAGTGATCTGATGATGTTATTTGTTTACAGTGATTCCAGCTTAATGCATGTGACATTTGCACTCGTATTGTCCGAAGTAGCAAAGGGGCATGATTTGTTCAACACACTTTGCATTGATCTAAATAAGCCTTGGACAGAAAATTATTGCATCAGCATTGTTTGTGTAGCGTAAGCTTATCCTGTAAAACCTTATGAATGTTACTTGGCCATGGAACCAGCCTTAAAAAGGAGTCAACAATGAAAATGGTGAAGAAGAGTTGTTATATATATTACAGCACAGGGGAAAACTTTTCTTGAGTTTGTTTGTTACGAAGCTGGGGGCAGAGTGGCAGCTTGGCAGTGCTGGGGCTTGAACCCTCAACCTTCTGATCAGAAACCCAGATCCACACTGATACGTTTTAGTTTTAAGACGCATCACTTTTGCTATGTTTACGCTTGAGATTCCAAGCTGCGAAAACGGCGCGTTTTGTAAACACTGATGGCCGGTCTTAGGCTGCATTTTAACGTGGACGGCCAAAAACGGAGGCTTTTGAAAACACTCATGCAGACACCCGCATTCACTTCCTGATTGGGTCTTATCAGTCACAACGTATGCTCCCCTGGTTCGTCACGCTCCTATCACATGAGCCGTTTTCTGGAAGGTAACAGACGCCTCGACGACCAGTTGGTGAATGAAGCATGGATAACGAGTTATGAGCATTGCTGAGCTTTTTATCTTTGCCAGCAGCTGTTGTGCAGTTAAATATTGCGTTTTGTAATGTTACAGCTGCCCACATGTGCAGGAGGCAAGCTATTACGCTATTACTGTATGCAACTATCCAGAGAAGACATGTGATATGCGTTTTCGTGGGTGGTGTTATGGATGTAGATAGTTTCTGATATTTAAAAGCTAAAACAATTGCTAGTAATGTGGACATAGTGTTAATCACTGAGCCACCACTGCCCCAGAATATATATATATACACACACACACACACACACACACACACACACACACAAACAATTGGACAGAGAAGTATTATTAATTATGTGTCTTATCTGTTCAGAGTCTTTAGTCAAAGGTGGCACTAAGAAACAAAACATTACCAGTCAAACCACCAAAACAACATAACCACTTCATAACAACATCTAATCTGTTACCATAAACTAATCAATAACGGTTAAGCATTGAAAAGGAACTGTTGTCGTCGTCACCGTACAGTCTGGATCATTGTTTGACAAATTTTTAGTTGACTAGTCCTTCTATAGGGTGGAAGACAGAAGCTCTTTTCCTATTATTATATAAGCTCTTTTCTCATTTGTAAGTAATAATCTGCTTTTATGCACGAAGCTATGCCATTAATTGTAAATAATTTCTTGCACCTTTTTTTCATTACCTCACGATATCTTTCTCTGCATAGCAGGCTACGGTTAAGTAAGATTAGTGACTAGCGTGAAGCAGAAAGTAGGTGCTATGGTGCTAATGGCCTTTAGTTAAAACCCTTGTAATCAGAACCTGTGTAATCATGATCGTTTTCTGTTCACTTAAATACCTGCTAGCTTAGCAACTCGTTTATTTGCAGATAATTTGAGAACGATGGAGACAGCAGCAGAGAATGATAAGTGTTCTTAATCAATATGACTTCGGGCTGAAGCTGTGGATCCTCCTGAGCTTGTAAATAGCTCTTCATGATGAAGAGAAATGCCTTGTTACAGAGCCACGGGTAATTTATCAGCTTTACCGTTAGTTACTGCAGTCATTAGAGTGCGCGTTCCCTTTGATCCTGCCACGCAACATTTCCCACAGTCTCTAACTCCTCTGAGATGAACAGAGGAACAGCTACCAAATTAGAGAAGCGCCCCTCTCTCACTGTGCCTCAACACACACACACACTCACACTCACACACTCACATTCCATCTGTCTGTCTCTCATGCTCCATTTCTCTCTGTCTCTTCTCACTCACTCTCTCACTGTCTCTCAGTGTCTTTCTCTTTTCCTGACTCTCATTCTCTGTCTGACGGTCTGTCTCTCTCTCCTTCTCACTTCATCAGTCCACAGCCTTTGTTTCTCGAATGGCTCTTGGTCATCTAGATACATCAGATGTTTATGTATTCGTGCTGAGGTGTGGTTGTGATGTGTATAGTTTCCTTCTGATGACTCTTACATGCAGATTACGTTTATGCTAGCAGTGCTGCAGAGTGGAGCGGTGGACCGTCACGCCTGTGTTAGCTAAACAGTCCATCAGAGGAAGAAAAATTAGAGAAGCACTCTGTCTCACTTTCACACATACAAACACACGTTCTCTCACATTCTGTCTCTCTCACTCTGTCTCTCTTTCTCTCACTGTCTTCCTCTGTCCCTCTCACTCTCTGTCTCTCTCTCTCTCTGTCTCTCTCTCTCTCACACTGTCCACCTCTGTCCCTTTCACTTTCTCTCTCTTTCTCTCACTGTCCACCTCTGTCCCTCTCACTGTTCACCTCTGTCCCTCTCACTGTTCACCTCTGTCCCTCTCACTCTCTGTCTCTCTTTCTCTCACTGTCCACCTCTGTCCCTCACACTCTGTCTCTTTCTCTCACTGTCTTCCTCTGTCCCTCTCACTCTCTGTCTCTCTCTCTCTCTGTCTCTCTCTCTCTCACACTGTCCACCTCTGTCCCTTTCACTTTCTCTCTCTTTCTCTCACTGTCCACCTCTGTCCCTCTCACTGTTCACCTCTGTCCCTCTCACTGTTCACCTCTGTCCCTCTCACTCTCTGTCTCTCTTTCTCTCACTGTCCACCTCTGTCCCTCACACTCTGTCTCTTTCTCTCACTGGCCACCTATGTCCCTCTCATTCTGTCTCTCTTTCCCTCACTGTCCACCTCTGTCCCTCTCACTCTCTGTCTCTCTTTCTCTCACTGTCCACCTCTGTCTGTCACACTCTCTGTCTCTCTTTCTCACATCACACTGTCTTTCATCACTCTGTCATTCTCACTCTCATGTCTGTCTATCCACTGTTTTCTGAGTGTGTATGTCTATCTCTGCCTGACTCTCTCTCTCTCACTCTCTCTCTCTCTCTCACACACACACACACACAAAGTGAGGCAAATAGGTTGAGAGAAAATAAAAGAAACGAGTGTTTAATTTATTTTGAAATAAGTACTGATGTTGGATGATTTAAGTTGGTGCTTTTTCTTCATTCATTTGCAGAGTTTCATCATTATTAATAAAAATGTTTTTGAAGCGTTCTTGGAATTCTTGATTTCCTGTCTTTGGCATTTTATTTGAAGCTCACGAGTGGATAAATTAGAGTATTTCTCATCTCTCATATCTCCCTTTGCATCTTTTAATTTTTTGCAAAAACTGTATGCAAGCACATGCACGCCACGTGCTTTCTAACAGCTATCAGTTTCTCTGGAGGAATTTTTTAAAGCAACCCGAGTTTGCAATAAAATCCCCAAAGTCCTCCGTCCTGAATAAGGACTGTACAGAGGTATCTGCGTATGCTTTGATGTTGCGTCTGATATTCTCCCTAACATTAAAATGTGCATATGAGATGAAAAAGCAATGCAGAGTTCAGGCAGAGAAGTTGAGATGAAGAGAGAAGGGAGAGGGTAGATGTCGCACCGCACCAGTGCTCACTGTGGAGTGACCTACTTAATAAGCACAAATGTCACATAGCACAGTGAAAAGGTCTCTTAAAGGTTCAGGAAAGTGATTCACGCACAGTCCCTCTGGTCACGACATGTGCATTTAACATACACCGAGCAGCAAACATGATCACTTCATTTTCATTTTCATTCTTACAATTTATTTTTGATTTCCCTGCATGTTCTGAAGAATTGAAACACCATTGTC
The DNA here is from genome assembly GCA_025674565.1 of Synodontis membranacea. Lineage (NCBI taxonomy): Eukaryota > Metazoa > Chordata > Actinopteri > Siluriformes > Mochokidae > Synodontis > Synodontis membranacea. The sequence goes on from JAOVYU010000067.1 coordinate 11,294,220, forward strand.
AATCTGTCCTACAGTACCAGTCAAAGGATTGGACATACCTACTAATTCAGTGATTTTTCTTGATTTTTATTATTTAAGACACTTCATGCCTTAAAGATGGTGATGATGGACTGTTGTTTCTCTTTACTCAGTTGAATGGTTCTTGACATAATATTGAGTACTACAGTGGTTGAACAGGGCTATTTACTGTATGCCAATACAACTGATGATCTCAGATGCAAGAAGAAGGTAAGAAATTCCACTAATGGACTTTTGACAAGACATACCTGTTCACTGAAAAGCCTGCCACGTAACTACCCCATGAAGATTAAGATAATGCAGAGAGTTTGCAAATCTGAAGAATCTAAAATATATTTTTATTTTATTTTAATAAATATTTTAATGGAATTATGGTGCATAATTCCATATGTGCCATGGGTTTTATTTCATAGTTTTGATATCTTCAGTATTGATCTGCAATGTGCAAAATAGTCAAAATAAAGAAAGACCTATGAATTAGTAGGTGTTTCCAGACTTTTGACTGGTACTGTAATTCTCGTTCAGTAATGTTTTTTGTTGTTGTTGTTATTATCACAGTCTACTAAGAAACCAAATTGTTTTAGGGAGGAGGTAGAATTTGCACTTGGCATTCATTACATAAAACAAAGCACCACTTATTAACTCCTTATTCACTATGACCAATGACTTAGTTGCTGTAAAACATGATTTCAAACAATCACCTGAAGCCTGGCTTGTACACACAAAAACCCCTGAAAAAAAAAAAAGAAAAAGAAAAAAGCGAAGTGGCGGTGAGACTTTTAAAAAGACCCAGACCCAGATTACTAATTAGTTGATGACTAAGTGTATGAAATGAATGAATGGGGCAAGTGAGTCAAAACTTACCTTTCTATGCTACCAAGAACAGAAACGCTGTCATGACTAATTATCTTAACCACATGTTAATATTGCTGGTTTCAAAGGGCTTGGGTTGAGAAGCATTTTTATTTACTCCATCAAACACATCCAACTAAAAATACGGTGCTTCCATTTTAACCAGTATCTTTCTTTTAGGGATGCTGGGAATGAAAAATTTGGAGAACTTTTTGATTTTTCTGATATAGTTTACATCGCCGATGTTTTGTTGTGGCCAGAAGGAAAAAGAAAGTAAAGTTAGATGGAAAAAAGAAGAATATAAACCAGAAGGCATGCGAGCAGGGAGATTAAATTGTTCAATTAAATGACTGCTACAGCCTTTATCAAACCTCACACATTTGTATATTCACATTTGCTACACGATTAGGGGTGTAATGTAATGTAAACAAATTTGGTACAATATTGTGACCATATGACTGTGTGACACTAACATAACTAAACCAGGAAATGAACTTGCATGTGCTTTGCCAATTGGAAGTATATTATATAAATGTAATATAGTATGTAGTATACTAACTAGCAGTTATTTTGGCTCATGATTTAGACTGTTGCTGAACAACTTTTCCATTCCAAAGCTTGAACTTTAAGATATTTTTCATGGCTCCTGAGTGATACAGCAAAATTTCTCTCTCCTATCGTCAGAGATTGTGAGTCTGAATGCTGAAACCACTGCCATCCGTGACCAGGAGTCCAACAGAGCAAAACTGGCCATGCTTACTCAGTGGGACGGATGGCATTACAATCTCTACTGCCGATTAGAGCAACACTAGACAGTCGTGGGTGTCTGTGGGCTTGTGTTAACGGGGAGGAAAGTTGGGTGTACTCGTGCTTGGGCGTCCTTTTTGGGAATCGACAACTTGGGGGCGAAAAATGGGTTTGAAGAACAAGACATCTTTTGCAGGGAAATCACAACGTGCATATAATAGTATGCTATTGAGCAAACAAATGATCTCTTTCTTTCCTTCAAAGGAAGCCATTGTGTCCTGGTGCTGTTTTGGATCGAACCATCTGGTTAAAAACAGCCCACACTCCATAAGGGATTTGAGAAGGTCGAAGCTCAACTCTGACCTGGAAGTACTTGTGACATCATCATACTATACTGTTACTTGGACAGCTGCATTCACTTCCTGTCCTGTCCTACACTACATAGGTGTCATTTGCCAAATTGCTCTTGGCGACCTCATTCCATAGGTCAGAGTTTAATACTTTAGATTTATAGCATCCTGTTGGGCCCGAGTGAGGAAATTAGGCTCTTCTCCACAGAAGACTTTCTAAAATCATCACTGCCTAGAGGAAGAATCTCTCTGTACATCATTATCTTTTTGACTATGTGGCCATCTCCTGCACATATTCAATGCCAGGCTGCTGTCTGAAAATTGTGTTTTAGTTGTGTACTGTAGGTATTATATTACTACAGTGTGGTAAATACTAGTACTGTACTTCATTGAAGTAATGTGGATTGTGATTTGGAATTGTTGTGTGAACAGGAAGGGAAAGAATGCCAGTGCAACACATTTTGGCCATACTGAATGTAGCATTCAGATATATCGCACTGGCAGTGAAATACACCGAAGCACACTGAATTTGCAGAGTAGTGATATTTTTCCTCTATTAATCTCTCCTTTCAGATGCACTGAGATTTACTTATTGATTAGTTCACATCCTGCATGCCGAGGCAAGCCTGTAGTTTCAAAATTGGAATAGATTTTTCCTTTTACATTGATTGGCTCAGGTGACAGCTAATGACTTAGACTGTGTGTGTGTGTGTGTGTGTGTGTGTGTGCGCGTGTGTGCGTGTGTGTTGTGTAAACTGCTACACTAGCAGAGCCT
>JAOVYU010000067.1:11320512-11330771 GCA_025674565.1 Synodontis membranacea
CTCTCTCTCTCTCTCTCTCTCTCTCTCTCTCTCTCTCACACACACATACACACACACACACACACACACACACACAGCACAGTCAAGACAAGGGGGAAGGATTTACACTGTACATGCAACATTGTTCACAGAAAATCCAACTGTGACTGGGATGTTTCTGTTGTTTAAGGACACACATTGATTCACTTACTGTAGAGTGCACTAGTAGAGCACACTCCTAAAAAAGGAATTTTGAAAAATTATTATTTTGCATTGTTCAGTGTATTTGTTGAAGCTGAAAAATCATTGCTCCCAAAAAAAAAAAAAAAAAAAAAAATCCCCTTCCACACACATGGTGTGAAATTATTCAGCTCTAACTGAGGTTAAAGGTCCATCACAAACTCATTCAGGCCGAAACGGTTTTTCTATAGCAACGCTCTGAAAATCGTACTCTTGCAGCTTTAAGTGTGCAATTTATCAAGCACATACATTTCAATGTAACCTCATAATGATTACGGAGAGTTAGGTTTCAGAGACCATATTCTTGTTTTCAAATTAAATTAAATGTTATCCAACCCCCGACCACTCCAGAAGAACCCCATTTGCCCCTGACAGGTGTCTTTTTCTAAGCCAGGAAACTCTGAGGGACAGCAGCAACTGTTACACCCACCTGTTTTTTTTTTTCCTTTTCATTCTTTTTTTTTGGACATATACGTCGGCTGACCTTGCTTATTTCCTCCCTAATGGAACATCAGTGCTTTGGGGTAGAGTAGCACCATAAACTAGCCCTGCACTGACCAAAGTCTTTTCTTTGTTTACCACACAGTCTGACATCCCTTCTTTAGCCACCGGAGTTACCGGACGTCTTGATAAACAGCACTGAATTCTTTAAGAGTACTTGACCACCCTCAATATTTGACTGATCAAGCACCATGTGACTTTTGTATTTTCCCTAAAATCCCTAAATTCCCTAAAAAAGCGAAGAAGAAAAAGATGGAGCTTCTGAGACATCTAACCGAAGAAGAGCTACTGCACTGCTTTGATCAGTGGAAGACCAAAATGCAGTGGTGTGGAGTTGCAGAAGGGGAAAGTAATTGAAATGCTAGTTTTCTTCATTAAAATTGAATTACAGCATCAGTCTTATTAATCAATAGCTGCACCTCGTACACATAAATTAATGTGTTTCAAGTCTGAAATCATGATGCGTCTCATCTAAATAGTAAGCATTATCAATAGAAAATCTGCTATTAACTAACCCTGTCTTTAAGGTTGGTTGTCTCTTTGGGTACTTTGTATTTTTAACATACTGTTTAACACTATTTACTTTTAGTGCTAAAAAAAAAAGTGACTGAGAAAGTACATACCAATATCAAATATCAAAGGTGTGTCAGCAAAGTGGCCTTAAATGGACTATTCCAATGCACAACAAATCTAGATGTTTGCCAAAAAAAACCAACAACAACCCTCTAATATTACCCTGAATGGACGTGAGAACCATTTATACCAGCCAGCCCTTCATGCACAGGCATCAGTGTTGACAAAAGTTGCTAGTTTTTGGACAAATAGCACATCAGCACTTACCCCCACGCATCAATTGGACACTGAGCACATATCTGGCCTGGAGATATCACAACTGGGTTCCAAATTAGCCGAATGGACAGCGCATTGCTGTAATTTTGCACATTCCTTCAAAAGGAAACAATAATAATAATAAAAAAGAGTCTGTTATTCTGTGAGGTTTGAGATTTACCATTAGTATTATTATTATCATTCTGATATCATTTTTTTTTTGTAGATAATCATGTTTCTCACTAAATGGTACTGGAGTAAACTTTGATTTGATAACATGAATCTGTTAACAAGTTTAAGACCCTAATTTAGAGATATATTTAGTACTTAGAGAAAAAGTCACGTACTTGCCCCTTGTAGTCTCCTACCGAGAGCGGGCATCCAACTGATAGATTTGAAAAAAGTGTGAGGGCAACAACCCTGACACATTTCCGTGATTTTATTTTATTTTTCCCTTTGCTGGGATTGGAAAGTTTTGCACAATACATTACCGACAATTCACATATAACGAGGGGTTCTTGAGGGGTTACTTTTAACAGTCGGCATCTTTTCACAAACCCAGGGTTGAGCAAAAGAGAAATAAATAAATTAATAATTAAAAAGCATGAATTAAATCTACAGAGGGCAATAAAAGCTCTTTCTCCATCACTCGCCATGCCTACACGTTCATGTGCTTTCAATAATTGAGCATCCAGGAAATATGCATAAACAAATCCTGAAAATCACTTGACATTTCATTACTACAAAAAAGAGCAATGTTTTTGTTCTCCTTTTATACTCTCTAAATAACACATGAGAAAACTCCCTAGCCTTCAGTTCATCACAGAAGAGAGCACCTCACGCATCAATCACAGTACAGGCAGTGCCAGCGCTGCACACTGAGCTCTGGCTGTGTAAACCACAGCTCACTGATGCCAGATCTGGCAGGGGAGCACTAGAGCAGCTCCAACATGTGGTTCTGATCGCGCTAGAGCTGATATGAATTACACACCGCTCATCTCCCTTTTGGAAACGGTCAAAGGCTAGGACCCATCATGGATTTCTGTAATGAACTCTAATTGAGGATTAGAGTGGTTCTGATGCAAGAGCAATAGCATGTTCCAAATCCCACAGCTCACATGACAGATCTGTGCTAGACTTTTACTCTACACCAAGATTTCTGAACTAGATTGCATTGGTTAACATTAGTTATACCACACTACGGTGGAATTCTTAATTCCGACTGGCTAGAAGGTGTCGATTACGTTTCGGTAACAGCATGGCTCGGACACGCAGGTTTATATGAGCGTACTCGTTCTTATATGTTATCCTTTCTATAGTAACAACTTAACCGGGGACTTGTTTGATAGGCCACGTGTTCGATAGTTTTCTGCGGAGCAATGTTCATTTAGGATTTTTGGAAGAAGTCTCCAGTGGCTTTTTAACAATCTGAGGTCAAGCTTTTCCTTAAAGTTTTCCAACACAGGAAAGTCTTCGGTACGGCGGGCTTTGTGGTTTCTCGGTAACACGATAAGCTGCATTTTCTTCAAGAAAAGGAGAGGGAGAAGAAAGGAAAAAAAAAAAAGAGTCTGATGAAGGAATGAACGCGTGACGTGGCATTTTTCAATAGAAAAACAGTTGAACGTTCGCAAATCGATGTGGTAATCGAGAAATAAGACACTGGGATATGTTGTTAGAGAAAACGACATGCTGAAAATCACACCACCTTGTCAGTGATGATTTTCCTACAACTGCACACCCTGTTATTGCCACGGCGGTAGAAACAACAATGATCTGTGACGTCTTTTACGATAAACCCTCGGTGATTCACACTGCATTGTCCATATACTAAAACATCTGTTCCAGTTTGTTCTGAGGTTTGCGCTGTAGTCATTTTCTTTTATGATGTAAATTGTTCAGCTACGTTTGATTATTGTCTTTCATCACCAAGTACTTGGTTTGAATATTTGTCAGAAAATAAGGTCTAAATATTGCTAAGTAACAGCTCAATTGTTTCCATGGGGTTACAAGAGCAGTTTCAGTTCTGTCCATGCTCCATATTTACAAGCGTCCTTTATCAAATTATACATTCTATTCCAATAACATTCTGTCTTTTCCCTGTATTACATTCCTGACCCATTGCATGCATACACAGCCACCCATAATGGTGGAACTGCGAGAACGTTCTTGCAAAGCAACTAACAGCGAGAGCGAGGGAACTCGACTCCAGGCGAGAGCACGTCGCGGTTGGCAGGCGGGGTGAGATCACCCATCCTATTTCTTCACTCTTACCCACGTTGGCACCAATACAAACAGGAGGTGAGAAATGTAGACACCCCAACCTTGCTTATTATGGCAAAAGCACACTATCCTCTATATGCACAGGCAGCTCTTTAGGCAGCAGGTGGTCTACTTTGCCGACTGTCTCCTTCCAAACTTTCCAAGCACTTTAGTATTAGTTTTGCAATTCTAGTGTATTTTGTAATGCAGCAGTATTGAATGATAAAAAAAAAAAAACCCATACCAGACACAGGTTTTGGCTAGCTGACACATCCAGAAAGGAAAGCTGGAAGAGAGATCCACGCTACTCTCACGTTAGCATGAATTGAGCAGACATCTGACCATGAATAAACCATCTCCCTCCTGTTGCTCGCACACATGAAGTTGTTTCTAGGAAAAGGAGAAGGTATTTGGTCTTTTTTATCATTTTGTTTTTTTAACATGGACTATTGAATCAGAGAAAACCAAACCTATTCTTTGTCTTCCATTCATTCATGTGTACATTTTTATGCCAGAGGTTCAGGCCCAGTTGGATCGCTGGCTGTGAAGTAGTTTGGTATGGTTCTATCTGAAGAAATCATTAGTGAATAATATTCAAATAAAGTCGTTCAGACCACAGCGCACTTTCTAGTGTCAAATGAACTTTCGGTTGTCTGAACTGAACTCCACATGGATCAGTGATCTAGCCATCAAAAGCTACAATATTAATCTTAAACCAACACTTGAGACTACACTTAGCTAATGTTAATGTCATTTTAATTAGGCTAAATTATGAATTCTTACATTTTGTCGCAAAAAACATGAAAACATGCAGCGAGATATATAGTGACCCAGAGATACAACGAGGCTGAAAGGAACTAAAGAATCAAATCTGTTGCCACAATCTTTTACCATTTATCATCAGATCGTTCCATTTCACTTTTCAAAAAAAGAAGTTGCCTTTTTTTGCACCATATAAACAGATATCACAGTGAATATAAGAGAACATGTATCTATACAATGTGTTATCCAAAAGAGTTTAATACCATCTTCCACCCTGGCTTTCATTTCCTGGCCCCAGGAGAAGGGTGTGTGTGTGTGTGTGTGTGTACCTGGAAGTCCATGCGGACCATCACATGGTTCTGATTTAGGTGGAAAATCAACCCCAGTTGTGTGCAGGCACTGATTTAACCAAAATGGGCACTTTAATCATTTTTATGGACAGTGGGAGTTTACAGCATTTGTATTTATTTATGTACTAGAGGCCTAGGAGTGGAAATAAACTGCCAAGGAGGTGAGAGGAGAATGCGATGTGAACCATAAACCTGAATTAAGATAAACCCTAACACTGACCAGCCTTGCTATTTCAGTTATAAACTTGCCATTAGTTTTGAATGATCACATAGTCTGTACTAGTTGGCAAGTAATATTGCATTAGGCCTGTGGGTACAGACGGAGATTTGACCGTCCCCTCATTAATAGGTCATTTGACTTTGTTTAGGCTGAAGATAAGGGTTCATTAGCCCCATTTATTAAACACAAATTAGGGCAGAAGACAAGGGCCAGATGTTAGCATGTTTTGCTCCCACCATCCAGCTGGCAGGACAATAAAAACGACACCTTTGTCACCTGATGGTATGTTACTGTAAATGAGGAATTTGTCATCTCTTACTCTCCCCCTAAGACACACACGTTTTTTTTTTCCCTTTCCTGTTTTAGAGTCCTCTGACCATTTTGAAACAGCAATACGCAGGATTTTAGAGGTTGAATCTGAAACAGGCCACCTCTCCAAGCTGTAAACCTGAGTTGGGAATGTTGTTTTTTTTTTTTTTGTTTCCTTGGCTTTGGCTGCTCCATGGAGAGCTCCCAGAGAATTGATCACATCTGAGTCACTGCCTCCGCCTGGTTACATCGTGTTTTCTGTTTGTCTCCCTGCTCGCTCGTTCATCGAAACAGCTACACCTAACCCCGTTCCCTGCATGCAAACCTTCACTAATTCACTTACTTTCTGTCTCTCTGAAGCCAGCACTGTCAAATCACTGTAACAGCTTACAATTACTTTCCCTCACAACAACAACATCAACTAAAACAGACCAATCCAACAGACCACCAGTGCCAGCCAGTGGATCAGACGTCTGTACTAAACATGATGTGTTGATAGAAGCAGGGGTTCAAGGGCAGAATCAGGCAATAAGACAGTACCTTTAAAAGAGTTATGAACTGCTCAGGCAGTCTAGAGAGAAGAGAGGCGGCATCGGCAGGAGCATGACAGAGTAGAGGGAGAAACACGGGAGGAGAAAAAACAAGTGGCAGTCCACGTGTTGTGTTTATAGCGTTTGATTAGTTCATCAGACCTGATAATGATGCCAGCTGGTAAGGACACGTGAGTGGATTGACTGAGAGCTAAAGTAAGGGGAATCATCATGGACAAATGCAGATGACACGATACTAAACAAACACGGTTCTGATATTTTAGTACGAGAATAAGCAAAAATAATTAGGACTCGTAACGGGGTCAATGATTATAAGGGGGAACGCTCAGCGGTTAATTCTAAAGACGTCGACGCTCATACAGTCAACACATACACACAACAGCTTATTGGATAAAAAAAAAAAAATCTCAATATGTACTAAATACATTCACACTCCAGTTGCTATGTTAATACGGTCATAATTGCGCATTTTATGTGCTGTACAATAGTGACGAATTGATCGGTTAATTGCCTTACCACAAGTAAGACATTTTCTTCATTAATCAGTTTCTGAGAAGACTTTTAAGCCATAAAATGTGCACACAATCAATTGAGTACAAAAAATATAAATAAAATAAAAAATCTACACTTCTGTTAGTGCAGATGGCAATAGAATTTGTCAAAGTTGCTGCATTCAGCTAAAAATTATAACACCGTATTTGTGTCTACAGATTGGAAAAAAAATTACAAATAAAACCCTTAAACTTGGAATTTCTACAAGGGAAGTCAGGATGGTGTCCATAACCCTGTATTCAGTGTATGGCATTATGTCAACACAGTTTTGTTGCTTTAGATCGCTCAGCATACAAAAGCCATTACATGGCTAAATCAAAAACACTGACCTTACAGTTTGCTGTTCTGAGAAGGTAAATACATTATGCACTTTGAAGATTACTTACATCACAAACATGAATTACCGAGTTTGCAGTTAGACCTGCTTTAACGGAGGGATCCGTGTTCTCTCCCAGTGTGTAGCTCGAATATGCCAAGAACAATTCCAGTTTCAACCTACTAGTTTTACTACTACCTCCTGTAGCAAATATAATTGTAAAAAGTGTTTTCTGTTTTATTTGAAAATTTTATTTGATATTATTTTAATTGGAAGAGAGTGCAATTGAGATACAAACAACAAAAACCATTCTAACCACAGTTATATTTTCATTGTCAAGGTACAAAAAAAAACAACAAAAAAACAAAAAAAAAAAATATATAAGAGTGTTTGTGGATGAGTCGGCTCCTTGATTCGTCTCTTTGAATCACCCTTTAAGGTGCGAGTGGGACCTGATCATAGAGTGCATCATCTATGGAGCTGACTCAGAGATCTGAAGCTGATTGTGAGACCCTACAGCCATGAAATGACCTTTTTTTTTTATTATTGATATCGGATTGTCTTGTGGAAATTTCCCAGAGTACTGTAAATGAAGTCAATCGATTCTGAGAAGTAGTTAGGTCAAATTTAAAGCTGCCAGAAAAATGACCAATAATGTCAAAATATTCCCAAACCTATTTAATTACAGTAAAAAAAGAAGAAAAAAAAAACTAATTCTTTTTAAATTGCTAAATACGACTGCATGGAAAGAACATGGTAACGTTTGTGCAGAATGAATAACTAGGAAATTTTTTTTTTATCTGGCTTAATACAGGCAGATACCACAAAGACAGAGTACAACAACAAAATAAAAGTAAAGAAAGCGTAAAATAAGAGAACTTATATTTCCATAAATCATTTCAGCTTGTGGCCATCTCTAGTGGGTTATTACATCTTTGGGTAGGAAAAGTTGAGCTCAAGCTTTTTCCAGAACACAGAGAGAGAGAGAGAGAGACGTGGCAACTGCGAAGAAAATGAATGAGTAAAGAAAGACCTGTCTCAAACTGACAGATAGAAAGTGAAATATTTGGATTAGTTGTCCAGCTGTACCTGTAAGATATATAGAGTGCTACAGTATGACATGCTTACTCTTACAGAAACAAAAGTCACCGTGTTGGAGCCTTGTGACTCCCGCTGTCCTGATGCTCCACAGCTCTGATACCTACAGCTTAATTCAGTTCGTTCAGCGTTGGGCAGGAGAGTGGCCGAACGGTGGCCCTTAGCCAAGCCTACTAACACTACAGCCAGGGACTGCAGAGCCTCCTCTCAGCCAGACTGTGGTGAATTTAACACACTAATCAGAAACATTATGTTCTTGGGGAGAAAGCAGGAGATTGGCAGATGGCTAAGAGCATTAGAGAGATACCTGCCAAACGTCAGCCTTTCTCGCTCTTCCTGCTGTGCTTGTCTTTGTGCAGACAGCAGACGTGCACTCTTGGTGTATACATGACATATGGCAGGGTAAACATTGACTGGAATTCTTTTTACTTTCAGTGTAATCTAATAATTAATCATAGACATAAACATACCCCCCAATGGGGTAATAAGATAATGCCGATGATGTTTCTCAAAGCTTTCTTGTCTGCCATCATTCAATAGCTTCAAGGCTTTCCTCATACAGGTATGGAAGGTTTAAAGTGATGATTCTAACCACTACTATTCATATTAGTGTGAACATTATTAGGCAGTTTTTATTAAGAATGATCAGAAATTATGAAAAATCCATGTGCTTGTTCATATTATTCATCAGCATGAATCACTTTAGTAACCATTCCTCTAAATATAATGAATGTAATGACCTTTGGTCCACTCTATTCATCTGATGATTGAGTGAGGCAAATGTTACGATGAAAATACAGGCAGAGAAATTATTTCATTCAGTATCTTCAGTAACTGCTTTATCCTAGTTAGAGTCATGGTGGATCCAGAGTGTGGATGTGGGAACAGACCCTGGTTGGCTTCCAGTCCATTACAGAGCACCATGCACTCATATATTCAAAAACTCATTCACACCTAGGGACAATTTCAAGTAGCCATCCAGTTATCAGCATGTTTTTGGGAGGTGAAAAGTAACCTTGAGAGCATGGAGGAAACTTCACACTGGCAGGAACTTCAGGAAATTGAACCAGGATTCCTGGGGTAGTGAGGCATTAATCCAATAGCCACTGTTCTGCCATACCCCTGGGAAAAATAATATGAACAAATAATATCATGACGTTTCACCACCACATGTTCATCTACGCTGATTAACATTATGACCAATGACCGGTGAAGTGAATAACAATGATGATCTCTTCATCTTGGCACCTGTTAGTAGTTTGACCAAATTGCGATGGCTAGATGACTGGGTCAGAGCATCTACAAAACTGCAATTCTTGTGGAGTGTTCCTGGTCTGCAGTGGTCAGTATCCATCAAAAGTGGTCCAAGGAAGGTGTCCAACAGTGGTGTACCTGATAACTGATTCACTGTGCATTGCAGTTTGTTGTGCATGTGTATGGTGCATAGCCACAGACCAGACAGGGTGCCCACGTTGACCCATGTGGAGGTCCCAACTTGCAACTTGCAGGACTCTACTGCTAACATCTTTGTGCCAGATACCACCGAACACCTTCAGGGGTCTAGTGGAGTGCATGCCTTGATGGGTCAAGGCTGTTTTGGCAGCAAAAGGGGAACCAACACAACATTAGGCAGGTGGTCATGATGTTATGCCTTTTCCATAAATGAACATGCAACAATGTTGAGCCTGTTTTACACAGAAATGTAGCCTGTTAAGGAAGAATGGTTTTAATTTAATGTTGTATTTAAAGATTATAGGTTAGTATGGGTAAATATGGATTATTTATTATTATTTTATAAACTGCCTCATTGGGTCATTTGTATATATTTTACTGTAATTATATATTTATGGTTTGTGTGTTTGATCACTTAAACAACCAAAGAGAGAAGAACTCGTTCATAACAGTTTGTTGGGATACAAGGAGGTGTTTAAGATTTTTTTTTTGTTGAAGAATGATCTACTCAAGTTACAGATCCTTTCACCCAGTTACTGCGTCAGGCCTGGTGAACGTTCCCGAAACACTGCGGTTTTATTCTCCTTCTGTATTGAACCACAAGAAGCCCAAAATCAGGCCCCTTAACCAGACCTGCTTTCCCTTCATGTTCTCGTCCTCTTTCTTTCACACATTAATACATGCAAGAATGCAATGTTGAAATGGGAAAATATGTAAAAGAGGCATTGAGGTAGAAGAAATCTGTTTGAGTGAAGAGAGGCTACAGACTCTTCCATTTACCAGACTTCTTATATCTGAAAAGTCATGTGAATGAGAATGGTGAAAGCACATACATACACACA
>JAOVYU010000067.1:11360239-11371000 GCA_025674565.1 Synodontis membranacea
ACACAACCCTTAATACTAGATACACAGTGGTGCAAGATCAGTAGAATAATAAAACAGAAGTTCCATTAATCATCAGACCAAAAGTAAAATCAGCACTGTCATCATGGTAGCACAATGAGAAACACCCATAAATCCACCACCACAGGCAATGCAAAGAGGTCATCACAGGTCATCATAACAGTAGTGTAGAAATACCAGAAATACACAGCACACCCATCACCGTGAGACGAAACACAAATGCACACAGCATGTGCTCTCCACCAGACACAGACTCTAAGATCATGTCAGTGAGCAGTCTTACCCAGAGCTGATCAGACACTGCAAACTCATCTATCATTCCACTGCCCTGGAGAAAGGGACAACACACTCTTAGGAAACTCTGAAGGGTTCTTCACTTGGGCCTCTGTGGGAAACCCATAAATGTTCTATTTTCTCTTATTTATCCAACGAATCCTTAGAGAACCTTTGAAGAACCCATTATCTTTCATAAGAGTAAATGATACTTGAAGCCACTGTCATAATGAATGACATGTATAACATGAGAAATAAATCAGAAAGTTACATTTTACAAACGAGTGGTAGTACGTAACAAGGAAAATTCGAGAAAAAAAAAAGATATTATATATTGTCCATGCCTGCCCTGTTTTTTCCTTATCCTACATTTGTTCTTTTATCCATACACTTTAAAAAAACTGTTTTTGACCAATGTTACTTGCTAACCATCTTTTAGTGTTTCAAAAAAAAAAATAAAGAGGATACAAACAATAGTTTTTTTTCTGACCCTAAACTGCACCAAGGAAAATATGTCCAGTGGTCTGCAAAACCCACAAGGACATCCCTTAAGTAAGGGTGAAAAAAAATCCATGTTACATGTGCGGCAGAAAAGACTGGGGAGAAAGAGCTTCCAGTCAAGGAACTTTATTAGTAAGTTCAAACAGGGAGGTAAACATGACATTATAATTTAGAATAGATAATAATGTTAATAATGCCTTATATACAATATAACAAATTGGGGGGAAAAAAAAAAAGAAAAAAATGCAGAAAAAATGAAAAACAGTAGACTGTGGTCCCCCTGTCTGTGCAGAAACTGATTTTAAACATTTAATATAAAACCTTTTTTTTTTTTTTACTTCTGGGAAATGATGGTTGAACTGAAAAGTAAATGGTTAACTCTCATGCAGTGAATTCTTTTTGCAGGATACGATTAAAGTGTGTTTCCACTTCAGGGGGGAATACACAAATATTAATTTAAACATTAAAAGCTTTGGCTGTCTATGTTAGGAGTAAAAGGTTAAAGGTCCGGGTTTACCTTCTTCTTAAAGGTCTGCTCCACCTCCCACAGCTGAGCATGTCTCTCCGAAACGGCCACTTTGACAACATCCTGCTTCTTATTGATCCTGTTCCTCCAGTCTTCCTCACCGCTCTTCCTCAGCAGAGCCAGCCTGCTCACACACAAACACACGTTGGGCAAATTCAAAAGCAGTGCAATAACAAACGCTTTAGGAGAACAGCGCCGACACATTCTGCACTCCGCGAGGTTACAAAAAGCAATTTTAAGCCAATTTAGTCAGCTGTTGGCTAAACAACCAGACAGTGAGGTCGACTCTTGCGTGTTGTGTCCAAGCATTTTCACTTTTTGAACTACAAGGGCAATCAGAGTGCACAGATCTCTATTAAATGAATACACATTTATTTAAATAAAAAACACAAACTATGATGAAAAGATTCACTTTCTTAGGTTCTGATGAATTACACAAAACAATGAAAACAATGAAATCAGTGTTGCCTTTTTTTTTTCTTTCCTAATTGTTTTGGTGGCTAAATTTCTTAAAAATAATGACATGATCTGTAAAGCCTTTTCCAGTTTGCCCCCAAAAAAGCACACTTTTGCAGTCACATTTATACACACAGTTGGGATCAGAAGTTTACAAGCAGTCGTCATGGACATGAAATGGGCATGAAATTCACATCGCTGTGGACTGAGGCTGCCGTCTAAAGTAAAAAGCCTCCTCTCTAAAACGGACACCACCTTCAAGCTTGAATAAAGTTTGCAGCTGTTTGCACATGGAAAAAGAAAAAGCCTTCTGGAGGAAAGTTTTATGGTCAGATGAGACCAAGATTCGAGATGTTTGGCTACAAATTCTTGCATTTCTTCTGTTAAAGCTGTATGTTGCACAATCACTCTTCCCCAAAAAAACAACAGCTCAAAAAAAAAAATAATAAAACCCAATATTGCCGTGACATTCGTGTCCAAGATGACTGTATGTAAACTTATGACCACGACTGCAGATACACGCCAGTAAGAATACATCATTTGCTAGTATCCTCAGGGTGAGACGCTGATGTGTTTGTCTCTACAGACTGCTTTATATTACTATGTCCTGGAAACTTCGACATCCTGTAAACACTCAAGTTCTGTGACAGATTAACACTCGTGTGCCTGTGACACAGCCTTATATAGAAATGCCCAAAGTGTCCTGGCTTCTGTCACATCTTAGTATGCATTTCAGTGTTCCTTTTAAGTGAAAGTAAGCTAGTGATATGCCCTGAAACTTTCCATTATGATTAACAATAATGCCATTATTTTACTTGTATGCAGTAATAAACTAATGCAAGTTCTTATCACAAGTGCATGTCTCTTCCTTCCACACACAAAGTTGCATTTAAAATACTGATGAATGAAGATTCAACACCGCTGGTCAAGTTTCATATACCAACGTGCAGAGAGCAGCTCACCTCTCTTTGATGGACATCTGCCTCGCTGACATGATGCCAGAAATCTCCTCTGCCTCTTCTGAGTCTTGGTCTCTCTCTTTGGTCCACTCCCTGTCCACAGAGATGGTCTCTCTCCCAGACTCAAGCCACTGCTTAGTGCTTGTGTGCTGAGGGAGAGAAGTGCTCCCGTTCAAGGGCTGAGATGCAGTCGGCGCTGCTGCAGCTCTCACTGAAACAGCCTGTTCAGGAAGACCTGTTGCACAGTAAACACGCACAGACATATATACACACAGGAAGCCGTTAGGACAGCCCCAGTTCAGTGACTGAGAGCAGCTAGACACACACACCGGGACTGGGAGCGTGGTTTTCTCCCACCCTAGTCTATAACTGAGAGATTATCATACAATCCGAGCGAGCGTAATAGTGCATTAGTTAATTTACATGAAGCGAGTGCAGGTGTAAGAGGTACGGACATCTACATATTCAGACACAGGAAATCTACAGAACCACAAGCTTGCATGGGAAACACAGCAGGAAGTGTGTTCTTTCTTCCGTGACATTGCTGGAGTTTACTTTTAAACATCAAATCATACTTCAGCTTGGACTGAATCCGTTATGGTATTGCCAATCCTTGTGGAGTGAGTTCCTCTGGCTCTTCATCTCACAGCTTAGGCTTTGCTAAGACCATCCAGTCATTGGTATTTATCAAACATTCGTAAACAGACGACTACTGTCTTTTAACTTTCATTAGATGACTCTGGTAAGTTCAGAAACACCTATGAGGATCGTCAACATCTGCATAATCTCAAATCTAACCTACAGGTCACACCACAGGTGATGCGCAAACACGTTAGTTTAGAGCAAGCTGGTTTCAGTCCAATCCACACCGTTCTGTTCTGTACCATTCTTTACTGTTCAGTAAAGTGAAAGTGCTAAATTCTCATCATTCATTCATCTGTGATCAACTTTATCACGGCCAGCGTGGATCCAGGGCCTGTCCAAAAAACACTGGACCACATCAGTTTATATCAGAGCATCATACTTCCACCCCTTCACATACTCATTCATACCTAATAGTTTTTCAACATAGCTGAGCCAGCTACAGGCTTACACAGGCTACAGGGTTGGAGGGGGTGACCTGAGACACTGGGACTGTAAACATACTGAGTTTCAGTTTATTCCAATTTGCCGCTTCGGTAACGCTTTGGTATAATATCACCTCAGTGCACAAAATGAGGATGAAGAGATGCAAAATATCCACTTGCAAAGGTTACAAGAAGGTTCAGAGCAATACAGATTTACTAAACTCTAGCCGCACATGTTAGGAGTGAATGAGGGAATCTTAGTGTACCGTAGTGAATTAACTAGCTATCAGCATGCTCAATAAAAAGAAAAAAAGAAAAAAAAGTATTCGTCACGTCAGTCTATACAGACGCTATCTTTAAATCAGGGTTTGTAGGCTGTTGCTTTTTTTTCAAAGCTGCACAGGAAAATGCTGCCAAACCACGCAAACCACACTAGGTACAGATTTCGCATTCCATCCACGTTTGCTATACTCCCTTGTCACGTAAACATTCAAAATGCATGACCAATCACATTTTCGCAAAGAAAGCACACCAACTAACTCTACCTGCCACTGCTGATCTTGTCCTCTGATGCCCATCTGTCTCCTGGTTGTCACATGAAGTCACTACCTCTCTGTTTGGCTGCTTCATTCTCTCCAGAGAGGGCAGTTTCCTCACCCCTGCACCCAGGCTGGACTCCTCTCTCTCCGCTCCAGGTAGGTCAGAGGGACCTTTGTGGTTGTGGAGCGCTGGAAGAGGTTGTGATTGGTGCCACGGTGGCGCATCTCGTTCGTTATAGCTGTTGGACACACTGGAATGGGCCAGATGGATATCGCCTGCATGGACTGTAGAAACCGTGGTAGATTTTACAGCAGTGGAGGCGGCAGCGGTGAGATGAGAACCTCCTTCAACCTGCAGGCAAGCAGAATTCAAAAGTTGAGTGAAGATGATGGTGGCAAATGGGACAAAAGGAAAATAAAGAGTCAAAAGTGAAGATTCTTGTAGCTGCACAAAACACGACCCAAAAACAAATGCAAACATGTTCAGTCACAACTAACACAAGATGCACCAGACACATGCTCTTAGTTTTCTTCTTTTTCCAAAAAAAAAAAAAATCTAATTCTTCTTTCAATGACACCAATTCCTTTTAAATCTCTACACCTTTCCAAAAGAATTCTTTTTTTGATAAAACAGATTTGTTTGTGACATTCAACTCAATCAATAGCAAGTGCAGTTTTACATAAAAAAAAAAAAAAGAAAAGAAAAAAAAAAAAAAACATTCCGGCAAACACAGTTCCAACCCATACACACACATGACTTTATAACAATTCCTCCAAACAAAGTGCAATTCATCACTACACTGATCCTAAAAATAACATACACAAGGGATTTATAAATGGACACACCTGGCCATACTGACCTATACAACTTTCTATTACAGTACATATACCTATCTAGCACTATGTGGGACAATGATTCATATTGGTATACTGAAACACAACAGCACATCACAAGCCTATGGTTTTACTGCAAGCTGAGTAAAACTAAAGCAGATGGGAAGAACCACACAGCTGTCTCACATGGTCCAGATCACTCAGTCCGTCTGAGCACTGCATCTCCTCCTCATAAAGGTCAGAGTCCGAGTCATCCTGCACCAAAGAGAATCATCAAGCACAACTGTACGTTTGCATGCAGCGTGAATGTAGGAGTGGTAGGAGGTCCAGTGGTGTAAATAACATACTGACAGATCTCTTAAAAATAATTTAAAGTCATTTTTATATACATAGTAATGATATCATCATATTTTGATTATTCACTGTTACACTTTATGCAAGGGGAGTCAGCTGTCAAACTCCCCTAATGTTTTGTCAAGGAGACAATCACTGAGCCTTTTTATTTTTTTTTTCTGAGTGACATTTTTTTTGATAAATGATTATGTTTTGCCACTGTCTGGACTGAGTTTATGTCCAAATGTCATTGTGACAGGACATAGCTTGCCAAGTCAAATAACTGGAACAATGAGCAAAAGTAAGCGCTTCTACTGTACAAGATGCTCCATAGCAGATGGTGGTCCAGGGCTCTCGTGAAGATTGATGGCATAAATTCCAGAATATGTTGCACAATATGGCCAAAAGTGTGCAGACACCTCATCACCACACCTATAAAGGCCTTCCCTAATCTGTTACCACAAAATTAGAAGCACACAATTGTATAGAATGTCTTTGCATGCTGTAGAATACTGAATTCCCTTCACTTGAACCAAGAGGCCCAAACCTGTTCCAGCATGGCAATGCCCTGTGTGCAAAGCGAACTCCATTAAAACATGGTTTGCCAAGTTTGGAAGAACTCATATGGCCTGCACAGAGCCCTGACCCCCAACTCCAATAAGCACTCCGAGGACGAACTGGAACACTGGCTGCACCCCAGGCCTCCTCGCCTGACATCGGTGCTAAACCTCACTAATGCTCCTGTGGTTGAATCAGTAAATCCCCACAGCCATGCTCCAAAATCTAGTGAAAAGCCTTCCCCGTCATTATAACATAAGTTTGTCATAAGTTTGGATGTGATGATTGTGTTTCCAAAAACGTCTGGCCCTATTGTGTAGCTATAATATCGTCAAATGGTTGCGTAAACACAAAAAAACAGTGTTTTGCAACACGCTTGGCTTGAAACACGCAGAAGGCATGTGGACTGAACTAACAAGGGCTATCTGTATGCATAAAAACCTACGAAAATAAAGGAGCTACTGTGGAACCTCTGGTCACAAACGCTTCTGGACATGTACTGTACAGTACAAATCGGGTTACGACCAAAAAAGTTGGCCAAAATTTCGCATCGGTTCATGACCACACGCTCTGGTGGCGAACAAAAACGCCGGCAAAGTCTAGCATTTACGAATAGTTTAAGTGCGCAGGAAAAGGCAAGTCACATCAGACCACTATTTTGTGAAGTCAGGTCCACCAGCTAAATGGCTAAAAACACCAGAAGCCCCTGAAATAGAAGAAATCACAAGACAGAAAGCACTTTAGGATCCCTCCGTCACAGAGCCGGACTCTCCCTCAAAACTGTAAGCTCCTCTAAACCCAGCTTCCTCCTCACTGCCTTCATGCCAGAACTCCACTCATGCAAGCTTAGTTTTCTTAGTGGTTTAGGGTTATTTTCTGTATAAATTACGTTTTTTTCAAACGTTATTTTTTTCCCCCTGTGCTTAAAACTCATTAAAAAAGTGTTTACACTGAGCCGTTCGTAAGGCTCCAGCGTGAACATGGCCTTGCACGAGCTCCTGCAGTGTTCGTGTTATTCAATGTTTTTACATTTAGTTTACTATTACACTGTGCATTCTATGAATAAACTATTTTTGTGCTTAAAAATTGTTAAAAAAATAAATAAATAAAATTACATATAGTTCGTACGGTCTAGAACGGATTAACCGTATTTACATGCAATCCTACAGGGAAATTACGTTCGGGTCACGACCAGATCGGGTCACGACCAGAGTTTTGGAACGGATCATGGTCCTGACCAGAGGTTCCACTGTACATGTCTATATGACATGTTTCCATATAGAGGCTCAGTGCTATTCTCTCCAGCAGTAGCTAATTTTGAAACAACTGTTTTGCCTGTTTTATGTACGTACATTCTGGTCATCTGGATTTCTTATTATTGTACATCTTAGGTCAATCCATTAGCGCACCCACTTGTGGGGAAAGTGTAAAAATTCTTCGCACCTGCTCTAGCTCTCCCGGTACGATAGGCTGGGTCTGGTAGCGGGCATTACTGCGACGTGTCCGCGTGTCTCTGTGGCGGATAGGGTTGACACTTGACTGCTGCGTGAGTTTGTTAAATATGGCCAGTTTCTCTGCCAAGCTGAGACTGGACAGGTCAGGCTCCTCACGGCCTTCTTCATAGTGGGGAGCATTTTCTGCCTCCGCTGTCTCCTGCAGCAATCGGGCCTCTCGTGCCTGCTCCCTCACCACAGAGCTGAGAAAGGAATTACAGCACCGAAAAGAGGTGAGGGGGGAAAAGACAGATAAAATATAAAACAGAATATTATTGAAGATCTGGACATTTTATAAACATGGTCATTATAATTTATACTCTTTTTATCCCTTTTTCTAAAGTCACCTACAAAGTACAACGTTCAAAGTGAAGAAAATATCCAGAGAATTAGTTCTGAATTGACATGACTGAGACATGCATCGACTGCAGGGGAAACAATACAAAAAATTAAGCCAGCATGGACGGTGCAATGCAGTATGACCAACAATAAAGCCACACACATTCTTCACTCAGACTTTGCAATCAGGACAGCCTGCTTATACCACAGTGTCCTGTTTATGCACATGACAGAACAAATGGCACTTGTTATGGACAGAGTGACTGAGAAAGGCATGAAGGCTACGTGACACATGTTCAGTACAGCAGTTATGTGCGTGTAATGTCACAGCACAACCATGCAGGGTTTGTGAGAGACTGAGGAAGTGTGTGGTTACAACAGTAGGACTTTCGCAGACATCTTTACAGTGCAATGATCTTGAGGATGTGCTCATTCTATCACATATCATAACTAAGCTCATCAGAAAGATATCACAAGATGTAGACCATTTACGGAGATGGTCAGGTGACCTGATTGGCATGTTAAGACATACTAGGGGTTTTTTTTTAATTCAATGTTCTTGTGTTAATATCTGACCCTCAATTCCATGGTTTTGGACAGCACAAGTGTAGAAACAAATAATAATAATAATAATAATTATAATAATAATCAAAAGGGTTTTTACTGAATTTTACATTCCCAATATCCAAGATGATAGATAAATGAGTATGAGGAATGGTTTTAGTTACTCAGATATCTAGTCAATGATGCATTATGTAAGAAAAAAAAGAAAGAAAAATAAAAGCCTTTGCCCGAAGTATTATCATATACACTGAATGTGCCATGAATCTTTTTTTTTTTTTTTTAAATGATTTTGATAAATCTTTATTCTAACAAATGTAAACATGTCTAAGAAATAATAACATATCCACATTTAGGAATCGAGGAATACTTTTTAAAGAGCAGTATACAACTTACAAAGGTGACACTACTTAATTAATCCACATGAGGGAGCACTGCACCTACAATTATTATTACTTAATAATTCACACTGCGTATGTAAAAAGAACACACTACCCAACAGAACATTTTCTGCTTTTGCTGTATCCAGACCTCAAAGATGTCTAATTCACATTACAGAGCATGTGTGTTAACTAGTGTGCCATCTACATGCTTAATGTGAAGACATTTAGACACATTAGTATCCATTAGAGTGACCATGCCTCTTCTACACACATGCACACATGCTCGTGTGTGTGCGCGTGTGTGAGCACAAGAGAGAATCCTGGGTACCTGTGTTGGGTGACTGTGCTGCTGACTACAGTGGGACTAGGAACACGTGTTACTGAAGAATGAACAGACACAGTCTGTGACAAGGGACCAGGGGAACTTCACAGGACAAGAGGCAAAAAAAAAAAAAAGTAAAGAAATAAAGAAAGGGAGAACGAGAGAGAAAGAAGTCAGAAATAAGTAAAAATGGACGTGACTGGTAGATTTGCCCAAATGACCACAGACAGTCCGAAATGAGACATACAGGTCAGTGTAAGGTGAAAGGTAAGTTTAACTAATTCTTGACAAACTAATTCAGCTCAAATAAGTTCACAACTGAGTACAAGAACCTTTTATAATGGGGGGGGGGGGATGACCCAAACTCTCAGGACTAACATACTGTTAAGGAAGCTATAAAAACAAAATAGTTTGTATTGTATGCATTTGCATAGGAATAGTTCTAGCCCTGCTTATTCACTACTTTTATATGTACAAAATATTCAGTTTTTTTGCCCTTATTCCAAAAAAAGACAATATTCCCACTAAGCGGTTTACATGGATAATGAAAATTAATATTCTGCCAATATTCCTGTTAACATGCAGCCGTGCACACCCTAGTCCAAACTGAGAGCCTATGTGTCACACACTGCCATAAAAACATCAACTGAGACCTGAGTTCTGAATGTGCCGTATACATGTCCAAAGAATGCTCCTAAAAAGGTCATAATATTAATTCAGAATAAGGCCAAATTTTAAATTTCCAAACGGAATGTGCCGTTTACATGACCCATATAAAATCCTAAATTTCATCATGTTCGGAATAATACTGGAATATTAGCGTGCATGTAAGATTCGATCAATTATTAATTATTGGCCAATCGCGTGATCATGTAAAATACAAAAAAAATCATACAGATATAGGAGCTTCAGTTAATGTTCACATCAAACATCAGAACAGGGAAAATGTGAGGTCAGTGATTTGACTGTGGCATGAATGATGGTGCCAGAAGGACTGGCTTGAGTATTTCAAAAACTGTTGATCTCCTGGGATATTGAAGCACTGGAAAAACCTGGGCTGGCCTTTTTCCAAGCTTTAACTGTCCACTTTTGTCGAGCCTATGCCCACTGTAGCTCTCTTCCTCAAGCTCTCTGTTCTTCTTCTGCCGAAGCTCATTCATCTCACGTTTCGACATGTGCATGCTGAGATGCTTTTCTTCTCACTATGGCTGTAAAGAGTGGTCATTTGAGTTACCGAATCCTTTTTTGTCAGCTCAAACTTGTCTGGCCATTCTCCACTGACCTCTGTCATCAACAAGGCGCTTCCACAAGCACAACTGCCACTGACTGGATGTTTTTGTTTTTAATAATATTCTGTATAAATACTCTGGACTATTGTGCATTCACATGAGAAATACTGAACTACTCAAACCAGCCCATCTGGCACCAACAACCGTGGCACAGTCAAAGTCACGCTTTTCCCCATTCTGATGTTTAATGTGAACATTAACTGCCACACAAGTTAACAAACAAGCAAATAAATAAATAGCCAAAATCAACTTTGTTATTTACAGTATCAAGTTGATGCTGCAACTTTACAGTATCAAGTCAAATATATAT
>JAOVYU010000067.1:11409349-11427825 GCA_025674565.1 Synodontis membranacea
AAAAATACAAGGGAACCAATTGGTACCCATTACTACTGTGAGGAACAATTTTGAATGTTCGGTGTTTTAAAAAAAAAAAAAAAAACTGATAACACTTACAGTAATCTTAGAAATTTTAATTTATTCACTAGCAAGCACTTCCAAAGCAACTTACAACTGAGACGTTCAATCTGAGCAAATCAGGGTTCAGGGCCCAGTAATGACTCTGGCTATCTTGGTCACTATTACTGGGCATTAACTAACAAGATACTACTGAAGATCACTTCCATTTACTGCGTACAGGACTCTAAAGGGATTTATACAAGTCTTTTCGTACACTCTAGCTCCACCTAGTGCTCACTCTTGCAAAAAAAATTCATGCACACGTGCACACACACTGTTTGCATTCTCAAATATCTGTGTTTGTGTAACAAGACAAGCTTAGATATTATTGTTGCAATTAAGCACATTCTAAACAGAATCCATTAGGAATCCAGCAGTCTGAGCAGAAGTGCGCTTGTGTATATACTCGTGATCGTTTACTTTGGAGAACTACGCAGGCCTTCACACTGTAAACCATGTGAAAATAGTCACATTTGTATCTCAATTGTCCAGAAGCCAAGGAAGATAAACTTGTATCCACTTCGATTTGAGAGGAAGGAGTTATGCAGTATCATTTGCCACATATAAAATAAACGTCTGTTTTCATATCAGTGAAAGCTGAAACCAGGCTTGTTTCACTGGTTTTACTGTACCACTAAACAACACACAAGAGCTGAAAGAGGCCCTTTTGTCCACTTTCCATGTCATCTCCCTCATACATTTACGTCACTTGTTCTTTTCATCCAGCTTTCGCTTATTTACTGTTGCTTCATTCTTCTGAAGCCATACTGACACTTGTATTCAGCCTACTATGCCTGAGTAATGCTGCTGTAGGTGGGTGTGTAATTAAGACAACAATAAACACATTTTGTAATACACATGCTTGGCATATTTTGTTTCATACACTGTTTTGCATGCATGCGACTTGTGTGAATACCAGTACAGTAGGGTTACATACACGCAGTCAATTTTGCTACGTCTGTCACCGTCATACACATCATCGTGAATTCATGAGCTACACAAGACAGGAAATTGTGACGTGACGCTTGTGTGGCTCAGTTTCATTAATGTGACTTCTAGCTTTATCAGCGGTCATACGATCAAGCTCTGTTTAAAACTTGGGCGTGACAGCCAACACTTCAATCTATATTTAGGCTATAGCCTGAAGTGCTCCACGTTCATTTGCTTTATTTCAGTAAACACAGTCATGCACGGCACTATGGGCAGAGAGATTGCTGATGTGCTCGTATGAACGGAATCACTGTAGACTTGAGATGAAACGCTCTCCGGCACTGAAAAAAAAAAAAAAAAAAAGAGGAAAACCTGAACACGTAAACAACAAACAACTGAACATGATCTGCATAATCACCATGATATTATGTTAGGAAGTGGGTAAGATCCTTATGATAAACATGCACTGAATGTAGTTCCTTATAGAGAAATCAAGCAAAGCAAGGTTTATATTTATGTACCTTGAAAAATTTCCTGAGGGCTCACGTATTATTTTTGTGAAAGGAAGAATAGGGACGCATTTGACAGCAAACTAAATACTGAAAAAATGCATTGCAAAAAGGGGACAGTCCTAATCGGGACCATTGTGTTGACCATTTCTTTCATACACAACAGCTGTTCTTCAGTAACTAACATGGAAAGGAATTCAAAGCAACCTCGTCTGTGCCTTCGAGAGAAGTCGCAAGACTGTGTAAATGTTATGATGCCTTAGAATGAGACACGCCACGAACTTGTAGCTGCACCAGATAATCCACGTGGCTCACCGAAGGAGCTCTGAACCCCATCAATGCATAATAAATTTTTGTCATCATGGCTCGCGTACGCTTGCAAGGGTCACTGCAAATCAATACAGAGTTATTCTGATGGATCATCTTTAGCCTGTGAAGGATCCTATGATTTACTCTGTGTTTGTGATGTCAAAGAGGAAAAAGTTAGGAATGACAGTATGAAGAATGATACAAAAGAATGCGACAAAAAAAGATTCAAGCTGGAAAAACAAGACTATAAAAACAATTATATGACACCACAGTAGTTTTGTTAGCCCTTACATACAACATTTCATCAGCATATCTGATCTTGCCCGCTGGTATTCACCAGGTTTAACAGTAAACTGAGGACTTAAATAATGAAGACATAAAAAGAAAACTGCATAAAGGAAGACTTAAGTCATTTGCTGAAAATAAGATACGTGATGGAGAGAGAGGGAGGTGGAGAATGAGAAACAGGTTTAAGCTTGGTACAGTACACAACGTTTCCAGAGAAACAGGACGCTTCGGACAAAAGCTTTTCATCAGTTGTGCAAGCAAAGTGCTTCTGAAGCTACATTGTAAGTATGACAATTACCCTGATTACCACTGCCAGGGAGAAAAAAGAACCTCTTTTAGCTGCCTAGTACAGCAGCTGATGGCACACCATGGGAGATACTGTCCAAGGCTGGATTCATACTCGCGCTTTATATAAAATGGCCGCGGTGGACATCCAACGGTCGATTGGAGCGTCGCTTGAGCACGTCCTGCACGAGCAACGGTTCTGAAGGCCAATGTAAACAGTAGATGCAATATAGCACCATGTGACATTGTGTCTGCCACTGACTAAACAAACTAGGCTTGTGTCTGAAACCGTGTACTGCTGTACTGTTCTAGACTGTTACTGTCTACTTGGGGTGGATTGGCTCTGCATAGGAGTATGAGATACATGCGAGATACTCCTACTATCGCATAATTTAATTATTATTCCAGCCGTCAAATACACTGGGGGGGGCAAAGGTGGAGAAAAGGTGAAGGACAACATTGAGACGACACTAACAATCATCAGAACAACAATAACAACAACAAATGTAGAACATGGGGGAAAAAAAAAAAGACAGATAAATATGTTGCATATGCATGTATACATCCACACATAATATAATCTACATACATATTTGAGCTGATATTTATGTATGCTAACACATAATAATAATAATAATAATAATAATAATAATAATAATAAAGCATATCTTTTTTAGTAGCTTCATGTGTATTCACGTGTAAGTGCGGACTGATTTGTCGCTGAAAGTGGTGGTAGCTGATGCGGTCGGGGCGCAGTCAAGGCCGTTTTTTTTTTTAACTGAGACGTAGTTCAAGACAACAGTCATGACGATGGGGAAAACTTTAAAAAGAAGCTAACACCATCAGTGTGTTTAACGTTGCTGTGAATGAAATCATTAAACATTTAACTCGACTGGGAATCCAGACAGGCATGGACGGTCTTGGCTCCGACGTGCCACCTAGTGGACGCTGCTTTCAATCCTCCAGTCAAACATAAGATAAAAGAAGAGTAACCACTGGCCATGTTCCGACACAGCAACTGAGAAAAATACAGCTGCTGTACACATTGGAACAAACTGCTGTTCTTTCTGAAAGCAGATGTGACTGACAAACATCATGCACCACATATGCTCGGGTCAGCAATGTTCTTTATAAACCAAACACTGACTCTTAAAACAGCATCGGCGGCTTTCGTTATTTGATGACATTTGAGAGAGAGAAGTCTTTAGTTCTTTTTTTTTTTTTTTTTTTTTTTAACTTGGCACAGCATCTTTCATCTAAGCAAAAAGTGGCTGATCAGAACCGTGCAATCGATAACCGACAGGCTAATCACACGAGTCCTCGTATTTCCAAATGCTACTCAGAGAAACGCAACTGTCTTTGATGTGAAAGTGGATCATCATTAACTTGTGTCGTGGCCACTGATTTCAAAGAATTCAGCAAGTATTTCTAAGACGGCATCAAATGACATCGTAATTGTTTACGGAGATTAATTGCGAGATCTTGCATTGGTGAACTTTTTTTTAAGTGCTAAAAAGTTTTGCATAAGATGACGCTCTCACTGAAACTGCAGGAACTTAGAACACCAGTCACCAGAGTGTGAAGTCTAATAAACTTATAAGGAAGTCTTATAAGCTTTCTGATGTCAGGATCCTTTGGAAGGCTATGGAAAGAGACATTTCCTACCAAAGAGCATCAGATCAAGGTTTTAGTTGGCTGGCAAGACCAGATGCTATTGGCTGGATAGCCAGTTAAATGTAAATATAGGCAGTCTTTTGCAAACACACTAGCAGTGACGCCACAATGACGAGAAACCCAAGGTCAGCTTAGCTTAGTTGTGGCTTAGCTTTCATAGTAGAACCATATGGACTGGTGAGAGAAAAGCATATACTGAAAGCTTAATGCTTACATGCTATTCCAATTGATTATTACACTTGAACTGTCTCTACACAAGCATAGCATGTCTTATTTCATTTTTTTTTCCAAAGCCAAGAAAATCCTGTTCTTTATTACATGGGCTCATTTAGCAAACGTGTGCTATAAAAAAAAAAATAATAATAATAAACCTCTCACTAGAACGCCAACGTGAGCATGACCTCATCCTCTGTTTGTGCAGTTATGCATACACACAAAATTTAAAGAATACACAGTGAAAAGAGAGTGGTGTATTCTCTGTGTACGCCTGTGTGCACGCACACACTTTGCCTTGGGCGGCGGTTTGGTCGTACCCCAGATGTGGCTGTTTTTCACTGACGGAGGAAAAATAAAGAAGGCTTAATTGAAAAATCATGTTCTGCTCTCCTAACAGAATAACTCCGATGAAGCCCAAGCCCTCTCTCTCTGGGACATCCCCGTTACCATAACACTATCCCAAACTTCAGTGCTGTTAAACTGGAAACAGCTTGGCATTCAACATTAAGACCTAGCCACATCTCTGACTCCATCTATGATATCAGTCTACACACAGCCATAGAGGACAGAGACACAGAGAGAAGCACCTACCCATGCCATCACATACAGTATAAAGTGTTTGTATACGCGCACGTTCTGTTGCTGGGACTGCTCAAGTGCCATGTTGGGGAACCCGTGAACTTTCTAGTCTATATAGACCCTGTTTTTTGAGCACTGAGGTTTCAAGAGGCAGAAAAGCCCTGATTCAACACACATCATCTAGCTTTTTCTATCTTTCTATCTGGCAGCAAAAACGCGGACCATTTACGGGAATTCAGCATTGCTTGCCGAAAACAGGAAACTGCATCTCTATTTTTCTAAGAAGTCGAAGTTTTGCCATGACTCTCAGTCTCTCAGAGGCATAAAAAGGAGGAAGAGAGCTATGGTGTGCCTGTGGTAGCCGACTCGCTGCATCAGCTGAGGTGCATTATTAAAAGATTTAACGTGCTCGGCCCTTAGGAGGTGCTCATTTGCCATTTTCAGATCCATGTAAGCTGTGCCTATCATGCTGTTTGGCGCATGACACACCAAATGTAAATCAGCAGTGCCATGATCACTGTGATTTACGTTTACCAACATGCTCTAGACATGAAGAAAATCAGAGTCACACAAACTTTTGTAAACTTGTTTTTTAATAATCAATTATGGCCTAAGCATTTACACCCAACTAGACTAAAAAAAAAAAAAAGAATAGAAAAAAACAGTTAGATGAGGACCAAAATAAGTATCTTTCAGTAACTTTATATTATTTAGCTGAAAAACTGCTAAACAAATTGCATTGAATTTGTTTGTTTCAAATAAATGTCTTTGCCTTATTCGTTTTGTCTTATGGGTAACCAAACCTTTCAAATATGGCAATGAATCAATCGATTTTTCATTTTGCAAGGGAGTAGTGTTTCGTTTTTTTGCAGTGACCTATTTATTACACACTATCAAATAAAGGGGGAGGGAAGGCAAGCTCAGTAGTCTCTAAAACAGTCACACGTAAGCACTTTTTCCAGCTCCAGTAATCCATGATCTAAAGCCAAAGTGGCTCATTAGTGATCAGCACATCTGTGCACCTTATGTTTACTCAGTGCGTCTATACAGACATATGTAGTGAAAGTCTTACACTATGTAAGAATCAGTTTTAGACTTTAGGAGTTTTGGTTTTTATTTTTATATATGGTAAAGATGGGAATAACTCATACGAGAACAATTAAAGAGTAAAAACAAAAGAGATAAACGTTTTATCATTTTAAACAGTAACAAGATTGCCTCACTATATTCCCTTACTTTGCTGCCAACTATAACAACTCACAGAGGCTAATGAAATAGAGGCCTTCTTTTTTTACAGCACTAGGAATATATAAGCACTGAAGGGTGCAATTATTTTATCACTGTCCAGCAACTCTGCTAATTTCCTTTAATTTAATTTTTTTTTTTTTTTTTTTTTTTTTTTTACAGATTTTTGAAAACCACAGGATTGAACTTTGATTCCTAAGTGCTACGTGATACACTATCTAGACAATACCATAGACAATCATGTTGGGAAAAAACAGAAGCAGTTCCACCCATCTTCAGCACTTTTATTAGCAACTGAGAGTGAATGAAGGTTATTTACTGTGCACAATACTGTGCTTCATTGATATCTGACACAAGCTCCTGCACCAGGTCTCTAACTGCCTCCAAGTTTTCTCGTAGCAGCCAAACACACCAACAAGGTTAATACAGAAACAGTTTTTAAAGGCCTGGAGAGTGAAAAACGCAAATGGACAGTAAATGCTTGCTATATAAAATTGGCAGACCTGGCGGAAATTCCAAACAACTTTCTATTCCATCCAGCCACATTTGCGACACGGGCACGGACTCAGCAACGATCAGATTATACAGCATGATGAGCCCAATGCAAAAGGGCAGGAGCAGCTGCAGGTCCCAGCTTACACAACAGTTTCATTCCCATCCTGAGAAAGAAGAAGATGTCAGAGGTTTCTAGCTCCTCTTAAACCACAGTGAGGGAGAGCTTTCTGGAGCAGGATGAGGCCCCTCTCCATCTGTTCTCCAACCTCATCCACCTCCCACTCCTGGGCCTCTATCGATGATGTAAGCTTATGTAACAGGTTCAGCTGTAATGCAGGACGGAGGGGTGTCCTGGAACTGTGCTTTACAACGTTAAAGGAATTTATGGCATGCTACGTAACCAAAACCTGGGTTGCATTACCTTGTCAAGTTTGAGAAGCATCAAAAGCAAATTCAATTAAAAAAAAACATTATTTCAAATTTTCTGCAAGTTAATAAAAGCCCATTTGGTAACTAAACCTGTTTGAAAGTTCTTACTGCTATTGGATAATGTCTCACACAACAAGGGAACAGTGACTTAGACATCCAGTCTACAGATGTTAGCAAAAAGTAGTGCAGCAAGCAATCATCAGATACTTTACAGACTAGAATAAGATGGCAAAGGAAAATCTCTCATAGTAAATGAAAACATCTTGATTGTAGGAAAACGAGGGTAATATTTCTAATTAGGAAGGAATTGTTATAGCGTGAACAACAGCGCTGTTAAATTCAGATTGTTTAGAAGGTGTTTCCTCTAATGGCAGCTCTGATAATATTCTCATTTACTCAACATTTATTTAAAATATGGGGCTTCATCACATTCAGCAAGTTTTCTTCCGCCTGAACGTCTGCAGACTTCTGTGCTTTCTGAACTCAAGGTAAAGTATTTTATTAAATTCAAGACAAAGTGGGGGAACAACCGCTTATAGGTAATATAATTTAAGCGACAACTGTTAAAACATGATTGTTTTAAAAAAAAATAAATGTAATCATTGACAAAATCATCAATGTCGTAAAAGAGGAATAAAAAACAACAGGACACGCTTTTATAGTAAAGGAAGCAAATCCACTTTGTGTCAGGCCACATCACACCACCATTCACTGACCACTCTCTGATAAAAGCACAGCTACTGTAGATGTGTAGAATTCTCACATAATAGAATATAAAATGATTCAAACTACTTCTAGATATTCCATTCTGTTTCTGTTTGTATCAAGCACTTATTATCGTGCAAAGGAATGATCAGCCTTCGCTTGCCATGATATTGTTTGCAGTGAGAAAGGAGACCTTTCTGCGAACTGGTAGTTTTAACTGGCAGCCACATTTCCTTACGAAGGTCATATCCTTCCTCTTAATGTTCCAAAAGAGAATGGGAATAACATAAAGCATCATAACTCATCATAAGAAAAACAAGCTACTTCAATGGGCAGCATCAACATCCTCTGACCATGTTAGGGGATTCATTAGCTGGCCAGCAGAGCAACATGACCACTCTCTAAGCACCTTCAGTTCACTGACCTGCTCCAGTCATCATCTCTGAACAAAGCAGGGGCTCGAGTGACGGATATCAATGTTAATGTGGTGATTATTTTATTTATTTATTTATTTTGTGAGAGTGTATGCATGATATTCAGTGATGTCCAAAATTCTGAGACCACACTGAAAATCAAAAATTGGAAATAAACAGAAGGATTAAGAAGTTTGAATTTTGAAAACAAAGCAATTAAATATTCAAGACCACGTTAACTTCTTTGCACAAAAGGTCAGATTTTTCCACAAAGCTAATCACTTCTATTGAAGCATGTGTTAAGATGACGCTGATTGATTTGATCTCAAATGGACCATAAGCTTTTGCGCAACCAACATACCAGCTCAAGTGCACACCGTCTTTAAAACAAAAGGGACGCACCAAACACAAAAACTCTACAACTCTAGAATTCATGTAATATACATTTGTAATGAAAACTGTTGGACAGAAGAATTTTCTCTAGTGGTCTCAGACTTATGGACCCCAGTGTAGGTCAGCAATATATATTTGCAAGTCCGCACACTTAAATATGCACCAACAGCCCTAAGAGATATCTGAAAAGGTAAATACACTTTCTGTGTCTAATTCAAATACTAGAATATTTCTGCGGTTCGTTGCAGAAAGTGAAAGGCTCTGTGCAAGGCTTTGGGAATTGTGACTTCAAAGGTGTGCAGTAATCCATCCGCAAATCAGAGCAGAACAATGGCAAACCCTGAGGCAGGATGAAAAGGAAATCAGGTTTGCCATAGAACAGCCAATGCCAGGTAGACATCTTCGAGGGCGTACTCACAGCTTGTCCTGTGCCGTGCCCAAGAGCAACTGTCCCCCTATCCCACTCCAATGCCGGGTTGCGCTCACACTGTTCCGGGTTCGAGTGCACTTATGTCAGCACAGTGCAACTTTCTGTGTTGAATAAAGGTGAGCTCACATAGCATGATGGAGTTCAATGTGGTTTATTAGATCTTTTGGGCATGGTGACACATGGCCCTCTTACAGATTTATCAAATATGCAATGCGATGATTTTCCAGTAAATTGCGCTGCACGCAAAAGAAGATTTTTTACAGAGGCCGCTGACATTGATGGAGGAGTCTGCCCTCCGACTACAATTCGCATTCATCAATAATGTGAGAACCAGACCAAATATTCTCCAGTGAATTGAAAAGTGCACTTCATAGCATTCGTTTGACGTGTTTGGGTGCAGTTAGTGATCAAACTGATGCATACAGTGCACAAGCTTACCCAACCACACCCGAGCCCAGTTCTTCCAATCAGGCCCAGTGAACTGCTCCTGCAGGGATCATGAGCCAGCCTTTGGGGTCAAATGTGCTCCAACTAAGAACAAAGCAAAGATTTCAATGGTGCCAAAACTTTACTCCATAGCCTGCTCTACTTCATGTTCCATCTAGCACATTCTCTGGTACAGGAGTAAGAGCTTTATCTGGAATTTCCAGAGCATTTAAACCTTTCCACACAAAATAATATTGTTATTATTATTTTTTTTGCATCCATAGCCCATAGCAACTGAGATGTGGTCCAACAATCCAATTTGCCATGTACTTTCAAGCTATTAAAGTTTAGTTAGCTCAAGCTAGTAGTGGTTTTGAAGCTCAAAACCCAAACAAATACAGCCCCTCCCTTCACTATTCTCTCTGCAAAGCACCCTAAACCCATGCATGTTTGCTGCCTAGGCTATGATGCCTCAAGTTCAAGTTCAAGTGAGCTTTACTGTCATTTCAACAATATACATGTGGTACAGTACATAGTGAAATGAAACAACGTTCCCCAGGACCATGGTGCTGAATAAAAGACTAGGATGCATGTATGTAGTACCACTTTACAGACACGTAAACATGGCTTCCTTATATTGCCACATTGTTTTTAAGGAGGCAAAGAAACCCATCTTTGAGCAAATATTTTATTCAAAGCTTCTAAGAATGCGGAGAGAACTTCAAATATTAGGAAAAGTGATCCCCGACCTCACCTCTAACCTCAAATAACCCCCCCTAACCCTCTTAGATTCACCGGAACACTACTCCAGCACATCATCTTTGCTATATACAGCATACAGAGCTACATTATCGGCTACAATTTTACAAAGAATGAGAAAGCCAAAACCAAGCCATACATCTCTTCATACAAAAGGAAGACATAAATAAATAAATAAATAAATAAATAAATAAAAGGCCTTATGTATCAGCCTACAACTGCTTTTAGAAGCATTCGCTTTACTTATTCATACCAAATTTTCATGCGAAACCGATCAAAAGTTATTAGATACAATAATAACCTACTCTGCACTCACCTGTGTTTGAAAACATGATTCAAGAATGATTAACTCTTTCCGATAAAAATGATCAAGCTTGACAATTAAATCAGATTTGTTCACTGAAATTTCCTGTTTAAGACAGTTGTTCTCGCAATACAGATTTGGAGAACACTGCACATGTGCTTGTGATTTTTTTTTTTTTTTAATAATCTCCCTAGCTTTGATGTCATCATGCGTCTTACTAAAGGAGAGAATCCACATGCAAATACAGAGTTAGCAAGTTTTTCTAATGTTAGTGGTGAACAAAATTGTGGTTGTAGTGGTATATTTTTACAGGATTAGCTATGGTTAAATACGTCACTAAAATGTAATGATAGCAATTAAAATTCAAAATTCAAAATCCTGTGTGTCAAATGTGAGCTAGATTGCTAGCGGTTGCCTAAACAGGAAAACAAATTGCATATTCATGCATGATCCTATTTAAAATAAATAAAGAAAGATAGAAAAAATAAAAAGTCTTATGCTGGAATCGGACTACATTTTTGTCATGGCTTACAAATTTCCAACATCGGACCCGAATGTGAATACCAGGGAGCCAAACAGGCTTTATAGTGTGACCTAACTGTAACTGAAGAACAGTGAGGTGTAGTCTGGGACGCCCCAAGATACCCCAATGAAAAAAAGTTTTGTGACAATGTCAGAAATTTATCTCACCTTGACGTTCCTTCTGTAGTCATGACTGACAAGTTCTTGACCTTCCTCGCTGACAACGTGCAAGCATGTGAACAATGATTGGTCAGGGGCAAACTTGTAGTGTTACCACGACACTGCCAGGATTTTCAGCACTGGAATTGCTTAATCTGACATGGTGACTATAATGAAAGACAAACCTATCGTGTAACCCTGACCAAGGCATTACACAGCCCTCTCCATCTCCATCATCATCATCACAACATCAAGGGATGAAACAGCTTTTAGAAGCATGCTTTTGATAACTCCAGGACAGTTCCAGAGATCTACACCAAGGCACACTGAACATCATCTCTGTTCTGATGGATCGAAGCGCTCCAACACTTTACTATAATGGGTTTTTTCCCCTCTTTCATTTGTGACTCTTCTCTAAGTCTACATATCTTCCTCTGAACTGTTGCAAGGACTTGCAAAATACAAGAAAACAGTAGTTTATGAAATCCAAAAAAAACACACACACACAGAAAGCTGAAGCTGGATGAATTTCATCAGATGTTTTGTATATTAAAGGCGATGTGGGTGGTCCACGCGCGTGCGATGGTGTTTGTTGATCAGTTTAAGCGTAAATCCACAAAGCACACAAAACAAACAAACAAACAAACAAAAACAAAAAAATCAACAGTTTCCAAATGAGAACAGATGAATGATCAGTAGATTACTGCGTTCAACTTACTTTATCAAGTGTCTCACCGCAGAAGTTGCATCAAAACGGCCAAAATGTAGCGGAGCTCCAGCGGCGTGTGTGAGTGTGTGTGTGAGTGTGTGTGTGTGAGTGTATTTGTGTGGAGATTCAGTTTCTTCAACAAAGCGGGTTCATGACAACTTCATACTAGTTTAATAAAAGAGACTCCAAAACAGGACGCAACTCATGCAAGTTTCTCTAGAAAAGAAAAGTAAAGCTGTTTTCTGTAACTAACGCATGAACAGCAGCCAGTGACCGTCTCTCTCTCAGTCCGTGTGTGTGTGTGAGTGTGAGTGAGTGTATCAGTCGCTTCTGAGCGTCTCAAACTCGTACACACTTCTATAGCGTTTCTGCAGCAGCTTCCGGCCGACGTGAGCTCACTCTTAAAGGGCCGAAACCTCTCTCTCACACACACACACACAGACACAAATACACAAATACACACACACAAATACAGACACACGCACAAACACAAATACACAAGTACACAAATATACACACACAGACACACAAATACACACACACACAAATAAACACACACACACACACACACACACACAAATGCACACACACTCCACTTGTTTATTGTTTATGTTTTTTATAGCTATAGCTCTATGCTTTAGTCCTGTTAGTCTTGACTTAATTAATAAATTATCCTAATAGTGTAATTAGTGAAAGTGTAAAATCCATCATGTTATGATTATGACCACAGAAAATTATCTTGTTACATACTGTGTGTGTGTGTGTGTGTGTGTGTGTGTGTGTATGAGATTCATTCATGTTTAGTTACCACTTTATCCTGGTCAGGGTAGAGTCCACAGCCAATCCCAGGGACACTGGACATGAAGAGGGAATTCAAACAGTCCACCCAATTTAGCATAGACAGTCCACCCACCAGCATGTGTCTGGCATGTGGGAGGAAAACCAGAGAACCCAGAAGAAACCTGCACACACACAAGGATAACATGCACAAGGTGGATCCAAACATTTAATACATGATACATTTTTTGCGGCCACCTGTGCCACCCCTGATGAGGATTTCCACCCCAACTCTGACCTCAAATTGTATCTCTGAGAGATCAAACATAGTTTAAAACGTCTTAATGAATCATTTCCAACTCATACTCATTTAAGTATTCGTTTTAGAGTCCATAGGAGAAAAAATGACTTCCTTGAGAGTTCTTTGGATAGTTAAGTGTCCCATGCTTCAATTACAGGCAATTATTATACACCAAGGTACAAATTAGATATTCTGCAAATGTAACCTTATTTTTAAAAAGATAATTATGTACCAACCATTAATAAGTTCCTGTGTGCCATCCCATGTTTAAATATTTAGACACCGCTTATCAAGACTCTCTCTTTCTCTCAATAATGTATTTGTATGTGTGTGAATGTGTTGACCCTACTCTTAATATTCTGTAGACTTTTGCACCCTCATATGCTGCTCATGGCTTTCAGACTTTTAGGCACAATTAGGCTGACATTAACACAGATACTGGTAAAACAGCTAGTGTATAGTTAGTAGTTGGCTGGACATGCGTTGTTTTGTATTAGCTTTTGTATCGCATGTATAATTTTTCTGCATCTGTAGTTCGGCACACTAATCCTGGCACAATGTGCGATGTTATCATGTATACAGAAACCCGTACAGTTCTAATACGTTCCACCATACTAATGGAGATGTGATATTTCATCCCACTGTATACATACAGTATACATGGATAGGCTGACTATAATATCACTGACTTCCACTGAAGCGTTTCATGGTTCTGACATTTCATCTTCTCCTGTGCATTGTTTGGTGCACATTGTGGTTGGCTTGTAAAACACAGAACTATAATGGATATTGATCAAACAGCCAGTGAGTGAACAGAAAATGTAGTCAGCTATAACCCAATGATAAAGTCATTTGTTAATGCTTTAATAGCTCTCGGGCCCATATGTAAAAATCCTGGCATCACAGGAAAGATCAAGTAGAAGAGAATGTACAGTACTTAACTGAAGCTTTTGCATTATACTTGCTAAATGGCAGTCAGTTTGCATACAATAAACTGATGATCTACTATTAAGAGTGTATTATAAAAACTAGCAAAAAAAAAAAACTTTACACAAATATTAAACAAATTTTGTTGTCCCAGTTATTCCCATATCTTGGGTGCTTCCATTGTACTTTATGCAGAATAATGCTTTCATTTTAAACCCTATTTCTTTGCACATCCCCAATTCCTAAAAAGTTGGGACGCTGTGTTAAACGTAAATAAAAATAGAATTAAATTATTTGCAAGTCCCATTTGACCTATATTCAATTCAACTCATTCTGAATTTGATGCCTGCAACATGTTCCAAAAAAGTAGGGACAGTGGCAGCATAAGACTGGGAGTAGTTTAATGCTCAAAAAACACTTGTTTAGAACATTCCACAGGTAAACAGGTTAATTTGTAACAGGTGATGGTATCATGATTGCATATAAAAGGGACATCGTCACTCACAAGCAAGGATGGGGTGAGGTTCACCAGCTTGTGAAAAACTGCCTAGGAAAATAATCCAACATAACACAAGGACAATAGTCAATTGCAAGATGTTTCACCATCTACAATCAGGTGTCACTGCAAAAATCTTAATTGTGCACAGTATGCATCAGTGTGATCACTCTCAATTCAAAAATCTGCTGTTGCTAAACACAGTATATCACTGCATCTAAAAATGCAAGTTAAAGACTCTACCATACAAAGCAAAACAAAAACAAAAACAAAAATATATATAATATAATAAACAACATCCAACTTCTTGAAGTTCCAAAAAAGTTGGTTGTTGTATTCTCTGGGATAAAGAGGAACAGGACCATCCAGATTGTTACCAGCACAAAGTCCAAAAGCCAGCATCTGTGATGGCATGGGGGTGTGTTAGTGCCCATGGCATGGGTAACTTGCACATCTGTGAAAGCAGCATTAATGCTAAAAGGTACATACAAGTTTTTGCTGCCATCCAGAAGATCTTTGTATTGTATTCAATTGAATATAGATCAAAAAGGATTTGCAAATCATTACATTCAGTTTTTATTTACTTTCCCATATCTTTTTGGAATTGGGGTTGTAAATCTCCTACAGATAAAACTCTTTTTGTGATTCAGTGACTAAACACAGCATGATGAGTGAAAGTCAATTATTGAATAGAAACTACACCCAGAAACCACAATTTGAATAGTGAGAATGACTATTGACTACACAGCATTATAATATTTTTCATTCTAATACAATGGTGGAAGCCTGGGAAAACTCTTCACCTAGTAACATTTTCTACTATATACTGTTATTCTGAAAACTACAGGCTCTATTGAACTGAAATGTGTTTTTTTTTTTTTCCTGTTGCATGTATCTTGAAAGTTTCAGCACTCTGAAATCTGCTTACCTCTGAAAGTGAAAAGGATTTAGAGTTTGTGCCTATTTCTCTATGGCATATGACTATTTACCAACTTGTTGAGAAAATCATTTTTAAGCAAGCAAGGTTTTAGACATGTTAATGCAGCCTGCCTTTTTGAAAAATAGAATTTATTTAACTGGATTCTTACCAAACATGAATTGTGCAGGAAGCCTAAGCAGGATTTAAAAAGTAAATACAGACAAACTTGCAAATTAGCAATTTAAAATCAATGTATTAAACAAGCACAGCTCTGTCCTTTTTGTATTCGCCTGACCTCCATATTTGCATTCTAATTTGTCCTCATAATTTACATTTTCTTGTACCTGATAACAATGCCTGTGTGTCATGAGTATCATGTCTTATATAATATGCATGTGTTTCAGCTAAATGAACACTGGAAGGAAATTTGAAAAACTTTAATTTATGAAAGTTTTGACCCACCCCCTACCTCCAGCCCTACCCCTTTGTACCACCATTCCTTAAAGCTGGCTTATATATATACACGATTCTTACAGGCAGCATTTGCGAGAACTAATTGCAAGCACACAGTAATCTATTTCACTACAAAATAGAACTAAAGACAGAAGGCTGTTCAGAAGAGATTGTTGCTCACGAGGTCAAGCCGACGTGCCAGGCCTGGAACTCTGGATCTGCCTCAGTGACTATAAAGATAAAATGCAGCTGTTGAAAACTGTAAATAATGTTGTGCAACAAAGGCACATTTTGCACACCACAGAGACAGAAGATTGACTGGGAGTCCATTTGACAAGTTGATCCATGAGAAACATAGGTATCCTGCACAGAAAATTGCGGTCATTGGTCTCTGAGTCAGTCTGACATTTTACTTTGTGTGTGCTATATGGGATAGGGATCAGGAAGCTTATAAAATCTGTTATGATATATTTGTCTCAGATGGGAAGCTGTTCCCAGAAGCCTAATGGAAATACAGGTATTCCTTTTCTAGACTTGTACAGATAACAGAAACCCAAGTGCCTCTGCAGCTGTAATCTATGAACAAAACTGTTTTACATATCCAGCTGAACAGGTGCCATTTGAATGAATATTTAATGACTCGGGGTTTTTTTTTATAATTCTATACAAATCGACAATTGTCCTGTCAACAGAATACAAGTTACTGTGAGGCTTTGCTGCAGGAGACAATGAACACAATTAATACATTCATAAGGGTAGGTATGAACTGAAAGCAGAAATGCAACAAAGACCCTATTCTCATTTTTTTTATTTTTAAAGTTTGCTCTAATAACAGCGCACAGTGTTGTAGTTGTCGAAATGTTCGGAGCTAACTAGGCTTCTCATGGAAATACCGAACACTGGTTTCATTCATCTGGGAAACACAAATGTATGTATCGAACTAAACACTCAGTACAGTGTTTAAGGTAAATCATACAGGCATCGTTGATTGGTGTGTATGACTGATGGTGTGTGTGTGTGTGTGTGTGTGTGTGTTTGTTGTTTCCAAGATGTTATAGAACAACCAGAAATAAAAATATCAAAAAACATTTTCAAATTTTAATCCTCTCAGTAAGTAATGTAGTTACATACTTTGGATCAACACATTTCTTCCTTTTTAGTCCAGGAAAAGAAATGTCAAGGCTATCAAAATCAATGGGTTTCTATGAGGCAATGGAGAGATTAAAATGGGAGAAGTTGAGACAAGCAAACGGCGTGAAGTGGAGTGGAGAAAATCAAACTTGTTAAAATAGGAACCGACTTATGAGCAATAAAAAAACTGAAGTTCATGAAGAGGGGAGCGTGTTTCGTGTGATTTCTCAGACTTCACAGCAATTTTAGTAATGTTCTTATTTAGATGTTGAAAGAGACACAGTTTCAAAAGGTTTTGAAGGTGCCGAGTTTAAGTAAAAAAAAAAAAAAAGAGAGAGACAAAGCGAGCAATGCAAGTGGATAAGGGACAAAACATCTTTGTAAGTTTGCTGGGACTAGTTACAAATTTGTAGTAGGAGTAGCGTTCAGAAACCACCTGATGCAACATGTTGATGGGAAACCCAAACTTATCCTGATAGTTATGTAATGTAGAATAACTTCTAAACCGCAATGTCCTGTTCAGTTATTTAAATTGCACTCTAGTATTGTCTGTTTTGTCAAAGCAAATCTATCCAAGGCTTTCTGTAGTTTGCAGCTGACGTTCTGGAAAGAACATGATCCATAAAAGAGTTACTGACCGGTGTCTCAGGCGTAAGGAAGTCGTCAGTATTATTTTAGTCATTCAGCGGAAAAGGTGGATTGGCCGAACTGTAAAAGTATAAAAGCATCACACAAATTACATGGTGGTGGGCAACATGGTAAAAATGGACAGGTAATTATACAGTATGATAATTATGTAGCAAGCTGTAGTAATGAGGCTGAACCAATAAAAAAAGAAGATAGAATAAACACCACGTGAAGGGAGATATTTAATCAATCTGTTATTTATGCATCATTTAAATATAAAGGTACACATTTTTAATAGTGAACTAGGTTAGCGTAGTAGCGTAATGTTTTTTATCAGCAGCAAAGGTACATTTGATTACCGCTGCTAGGTCATTATCAATTTGCTCGCATATTAGAAGAGATGGAGGACAAGAAACACAGAAATATCAAGTAATTTTGTAATATTAATGTGTCAGGTTGACCAAAAAAATGCAACGTGAACAGGAAATGTTTAACTTTTCAAGTGTAATTCTATGCACATTCACTATTATTTTTGTTCTGCATGCCTCATCTTTTTTTTTTCTTTTTTGAAAACAGAACAAAACAAAATTCTTACCATATGATCCATCTCCTGCAAGGTAACTGGAGTGGATTTTCAGCAAAGTAACAAAATAAGCTTAAGTATGACTAACAAATTACAGGTTGTTTTTTTTCTGTTTTTAATTCAGAATAGAAAAGTATGTAAAGTATATAAGATTCAGCAAATTTAAAAAAAAAAATCAAGAAGGAAACTAATTTGAACAATAGATAAATTAATAGATGCATCTCTTTCGGTAATCAGACTGGAAATACAGCAGATGTTTAGAAGCATCAGAATGCATTTGTATGAATAATGTTGCATGATGGCATGATGGAAATAACATAAACAAACAAACAAACAAACAAACCATTCACTGAACCTCTGAGCCTGCTGACCATATATATA
>JAOVYU010000067.1:11439937-11459426 GCA_025674565.1 Synodontis membranacea
GTGAAACCAGATTAATGGAGCTAGAGATTTAAATAAGAAAACCATGGTTCGTAAAAAGCATGGTTTGGAAAGACCATGGTAAAACAAAAACCATGGTTTATGTCCAAGATTATACTAGGGTTTAACTGTAGTGAAACCATGATAAAACCATAGTCATAAACGATGGTGTCCATAGTTACCGCTGTAAACCATGGTTATTTAATCATAGTAAAACCATGGTTAATTTTCGTAAGGGTACTGTATGCTAGTTCAACTTAGACTTTCTCTGAGTTAAGAACATGCATGGAAGAAAGCACTAACTGCCCTCTTTAGTCTCCATAAACTCACAGACATCCATGACTGGCTAATATCGCTCTGATTGGCAGGAGTGAGTAATGTCATCCATCCCAGCCATTTTGAATTGAAACGGAACTTTATTTATAATTGACAGGTTTGAGACAGGGCATTGCCACCTCACGGTTCCAGGTTCCCCGACTCGTTTATTGATAAATATCCTAATTTGCAACTGGTAATGGATTTAATGCACTCGTTG
Source organism: Synodontis membranacea (assembly GCA_025674565.1). Classification (NCBI taxonomy): domain Eukaryota; kingdom Metazoa; phylum Chordata; class Actinopteri; order Siluriformes; family Mochokidae; genus Synodontis; species Synodontis membranacea. The sequence continues at coordinate 11,440,470 of JAOVYU010000067.1, forward strand.
TGAAATCTGCTGCTCTGATTTTTATAAAATTGTTCTGTATTTAATCTACTGTACCCGTCGTTTTAACCAGTTTCGGGGGCCTCGGGTGTCATTTCTACGTATCGAATACAATAAGTACTATTATGTTTTCTGACTACCATGTTGAAGGTTATCCTGTATCAATTCATAGCTGCGTAAAATAAACTTGCACTCACCTGAAACAGCCTGAATATCATCATCCTCAAGAGAATCCGAATCAGTGGTCACGTCAAAGGTGTCCAGGAGTGTGATTTCTCTCTTCACCACCGTTCCACTGCGTGACTGAGGGACTGGCACTGAGCAGCCCATGGACTGTGGTGGCTGCATTGTTGTCTCCACTGTTCCTTCTTTTGCTATTTCCTCCTCATCACTCTTTCTATCAATATCCTCATCTATCTTTTTCTCGAAAGCAGCTTGCCACTCATTTAATCTCATTTCATTCATCACAAATTGCTCCTCGTCTCCCTCTAGTGCGTTGTCCTCTTGAACTCTATTTTGGGTTCTTTCCTTTCCCATTTCCTCTTCTCCCCTCCCTTTCTGGAGCTCTTTTTTGAAACCGCTGATGCATGACATTGACTCATCCTCCACTACAGGATTGATGCGCTCTGCAGACATTTCTTCATTTCTACACGCGGGAGATGGGTGATATACGATGGACTTGTCCGGTTGGCCTTCAGACATGTCTGCAGCCAGCATAACCTTTTTCTCACCTCCACACACACTTAAAGTCAAATTCTCATCTTCAGAGGCTGGCAGTGATAAACGCAGGCTATTGGGTGGAAACTCAGGTAAATCTAACACTAAGGAAGCAGTATGACTTTCCTTACTGCACTTATCTCCTGCAAAGCCAGGCTCTTCCCCAATGGCGGTATCATTCTTCTCTATCAGTCCACGGGTGTGGACTGATGTCTTTATCACTTGCTCATACTCTCTACTCACATGCTTTGTTTCTTCACTTGGAACTATTTTCATGGTTTGCATAACAAATTCGGACTCTTCGTTGCTCTGTTCGTCACCGTGCTCATTTTCCTGATCCTGTTTGCAACCATCTTGAAGGACAACCAAGGCTTCAGCTGGTACAGCAATGCCCAGGATCCTTGCTGCCCTCTGTTCAATTGACTCATGAACAGGAATTCCTTTGGCACACTGTATTTGATACAGATTGCTAATATCTTCTGTTGGCATGCTATTGGCTTTCTCTTGACACAAAAGAGCCTCCAGATGTTCATCTGCTATTGTTTTTTCATTGCTCAGATACGGGTCATCATCATAATCATCGTTATCATCGGTTGCCATGAATGTGAAATGCTGACTTCTGACACCATGAATGTGAGGTGACCTTTCTGAGCCAGTGGTAACTTTGCTGTCCTCAGATATTTTCTTATGCTCAGGCATAGCAGCAAAGCTTATGTTACTGTTTGAGTGCTTATAATTCGCACTCAAGTCAGGGCTGTTTGTATTTTGATCTCCTCCACTATCTGAAGACGTGATCTGTAAAGCCTCGCATGTTTCTGAGTTGTCAGAAGGACTAGTCAGCATTGGAGACTCGGGACTTAAACCTAAAGGCGATTCCAGTTTTACAGAGTCCGGGATTGCTGTGTACACTGTAAGTCCAACATCCTTCAGTAACGATTCCTTCGGCACTGGAATATCCAGCGTGTTCAACCTTGGGTCATCCTGCATCATACTCAAGACTTCATAATTGACAAACCCACTGTCCATGTCTTGTCTTGGTGGTATGTCAGGATTCGCAAACCTCCCCGTCGGTGTAGACAAGGCACTTCCTACTTCCCTGAAATCTTTACCTGTTTGAGTCACGCCTCTGTGCTCGAAATCTGACCTGAAATCAAGGTCGTCATTCTTTAGCTGCTGCTCAGGACTTCTTTCTCTGTATTGCTGTTTGACCCTATGTGTAGCAAACTCAGGTCTAATGAACTCTGTGCTTGTGTTGTCTACCTCTAAAATGTTTCTCAGTGCCTCATCCAGGTCCTCTATAGCCTGATCAGTGGATTGTTGTTTGGCATTTTGATCTTGCAGCTCCTTGTTAAAAGACTCAAGTTCCCCAATGGCATCCCATGGTCGCCTGTTCACAGGTTTTAACAAGAACTGGCCAAAGGCCTCTTGGCCATTTAGTGCTTGGCATCTGGACACACTCTTTCTCACTGGGGGCTGGCGATCAGGAGATAGTGGTGATGGAGCTGTTATGACTTGAACTGGGCTTTTTATACTTGAGCTGCTATTTAATTTTGTTCGGGAAAATGCACTATTGCTGGAAAGGTTGAAATTCTTTTGGGCTTTCATGGGGCGCTTGTAGCTGACACTGCATTCAGTGCCCAATCCACTGTCTGTGGCCAGTGGAGGGTCACATGTAACCTGGGTTTGAGGATGTTGTGCATTTGTGTTTCTTGAACTCTCAGGGGTACCTGTCTGAGTCTCTTGATTTTTATATTGATCTCCTGGCCAGGATCCTGCATAGCACAATTCTTTGTCAGCACTTGCTTGGAGAGACCAAATGTCTATTGTCTCTTTCCGAAGTGGAGCTTTTTTGGGCCTTTTTGTGTTTAAGGAGCTGCTGGACTCTATTAATTGCTCATTGCGATTTGCAATCTTTGGCATGTCTTTGCTGCAATGCTGGGTCACTGAATTTATCGTAGGTGCTACTACTAAGCTTGATACGTTTTCATTGTTATTCGGATCAGTAGCTTCCTTGTTGGCTGCCACGTTTATTGGAACTGACACTAAGCAGAACATTGTCTCTTTAATTTTCTTCTTGTTTTTCTTATTTTCAGCTGCTGTTTGTGCTTCAAATGTCTTTACCTGTGTTACCGTTTCACAGAATCGTTGGTCAATGCTAGGTTTCTGTTGTGATGATGTTGTTTCGAAGGTGTTTGTATAGTCAGGGCTGGCTGGGTACCTGTTGGAGTTTTCATCATGTGTTGATTTTGAGTTGATCACCACTCCTGAATCCTCCTTATGCATGACTGCTTCATTGACACAATCACTCATACTGCTGTTACATGCTTCTGTGTTACTGAATGCTTTTCCTGAGAGCAGAAAGGCACTGTCATCAGGCGATTTCTCAGATGTGGAGGTGATGGGGATGTCTTTTCTGATATTCCTGATTTTGTCAGCATCCGTCAGTGAGTTCCCATCCATTCTCCCTCCTGAGATATGTCTGACTCGTGGGTCATCAAAAGGTATGTACTGAATATTCCCCATGTGCTCCTCCACATAACCAGGGTATGCTTGTCTTCTACAGGGCATACTCCTTCTCCCATCCCTGTAATTGTCAGGCCAAGCCATTCCTGTCTGCCTCATAAACCACTCCTGGACCTCAGCCATGGCAGGCCCTTGCATGTATGGGTCTCCCCTGTACTGGTAGTTCCCCATTGGATTGGCATAAGTCCTGTGCCCTCCCCTGATGATAGGTTGCCTCCTGTATGACGGTGGAGGGATATAACCTGGGGGCTCCATGCCAGACCCTCCAAGCTCCTGCACAAAGTAATCCTGTCTGGAAAAATGCAGTGGAGTTCTGTCTCTTGGGTGAGGAACAAAATCGCCAGAGAGCATCTCTGAACTTCCACGCATCTGCTGGTGAACCTCATACGATGGGGGTCTAAGAGGTCGGCTAAAACGGGGCTTTGAGGGGGGTGCAGACTGTACGCCTGACCGGCTATTATCACTCCATCTCTCCCTACTTTCTGCTTCACTGAGATTGCGACCTTGAGGTACCCGTGACTGGTGCCCATTTATTCGATAGCTTCCGCAGGGATCTTGGCCAGAGGACGACATGCTTAAGTACTGCATGCTTTCTGAGGGCATGGCCATCCTGGGTAGGGACTGTGATTTAGCTTTGGTCCTGGGAGGAACAGCACCCTCTGCTGTTCGAGGCCGCCGCTGCTCTTGTGCCCACCTTTCACCTTCACTTTCAGACATATGTCGACCTATTCCTACAGCTGGACGCCACTCTTCTGATCCCAGACTCTGGTACTTCCTCTCTGCTGCCATTTTCCACTGGTAGAGGGCCAGTTCACGTTCTCTGGCACGTGCACTGTCTGCCCTGCGTTGCCTCTCACGACGATGCTCTTCAGTGGTTAATGCTGACTCTGGCCTTCGTTGCATGCCCTCTGCTTTATGTTGACCACCTAACTGTTTTCCCTGTGGCTCCCTGACGTCTACACAGTCCAGGAGCACGTTGAAGTCTTGGCCTCGTCTCCGCCAGTAAGACACCTCATGCTCTGGCCTCGGATGGGTGTATATTTCTCGGTGGGCATCATGGAATCTGCACCACAAAAATCATTTAGTGAGTTTGATGCTGTTCCTTTATCACAAGTGACAAATATAGGCAAGTAGTGTATTACATATTGCAAGCGTGGAGAAAAATCATTCTATTACATTTTTACTTTCTGCTTTCTATTTTTATTTATGAAAGTTCATGCATAAATAACTGTTTAAAATTATTGCCTTGTGTAGTCATTTAAATTAGCTTTCTATTATGTACAGCAACTGATGACTTTACTTTTGCTGAAAAAATAAATGATTCAAAATGAATGAATCGAATAATGAATAAAATATTTCCAACACTCAGGTCAGCACTGCATTGACTTCACCTATGAAACAGCTATGCTATAATTAGTAGCGGAGCAATGTTCATTTTAAGGTCATAATATTTTATTTATGTTGATGTTACATAATACATAAAGGAATGAAATCGTGATCTGACAGAAGCCTAATGGGATGTATAATTTAGCAACGGATCTGCATCGAACATGTAAAAGGGGGATGAAAATGGGGTGTTCCAGTTTATTTCTGTTTTAACGAAACAGTCCTGTGTGGCCGGAAATGGACCGACTTATTTCAAAACATATTTACCTAACATAGCAAATGTGTGTATAAGGGACAGAGGAACTGGAAAAAAGAAAAAAAGAAAAAGGATATGAGCAGGAGTCATGAGAAGTATTTGATGAAGGTGAATATCCAACACTAAAGTTATTTGTTAATTGTTTTAAAATTACACATATAAAAGAAAACATTTGAAGAAGAAAAATAAGGAAACAGACTGCACAAAAGAGAGAGCACACTGTCACTATCTTGTCCTATAACTGAGGAAAAGTCCTTGACAGCTGCCATCATTACATAACATGGCTCATCAACCCCAGCTAACTTAAACCTGAGCTGAAAGAAAATGAAGATTAATGTGATAAAATGCGGAGAGAACGAGAACGTCCTTGAGTCAGCAAGAGTAGGTACATGTGTGTGAGATAAAAGTAGAGGGCTGTAAAACACTTTGACTAACCCGCTGTCGCTGGTCAAGGTGCCTCCTGGCGAGTGTCCATCTACTAGGTTAGCATTGTCCTCCTCTGTCCTCTGGGTCTTGTCCCTGATCTCTGTGTCACTGGGGCCACCCCGAGACGAAGTCTGCTTCACACCACCACCGTAAGCGCTGTCCGCTTTGTAGCCATTCACTGCGCCATGTCCTGTCCGCTTCTCTGTGATTTCACACCGACTGTTGCTGCGCGTCGGCGGCCGCTGTTCGTGGGATGAGGATGAGTGCGATGGCGGGACATTGTTGTTGCTGTTGATTTTGTATCCGTGAGAGATAAGAAGGTCCTCCACGCTGTACATGGCTAAGGAGGAGTGTGTCGTGGTGTCCAAAGTGTGTGTGCGGATGTCGTCAGAGTTCTAAACGTTTTCCAGATGAGGCGTGTCTATGAACAGCTGCACCAGAGAGGCCATCACTGTGAAAAGAAATAAAATGGGACGAAGAAAAGTGTGAGACGGAGAGAGAGAGAGATTTATTAATATGATCCTCCCCCCCCCCCCCCCCCCCCCCCCAAATCCCTTTGAAGTGAAGACTGCGCCCCCTACCCAAAGGCGAGACTGTCAAACCCCCCAAAAAAGGCCCTACCTTACATCAAGAGAAGCAATTCTCAATGGCTGTCTTCCTGCCTGTCTGTTCGATTACCCAGTCCCATTCCCCTCTCACCCCCTGCTTCTCTTTCTGCACAGCAATGATACTCTATCCAGCCCACTGAAGTAGAAGGCAGCATGCCTCATGCACACTGACCCAATTAGAGAGGAAAATCATAGCTGCCATGTTACCCCACTGCTGACTATACAGATAATCAACAGGGATAAAACAATGCCAGCGACATCAGAGGACAGTGAATGAAATGAGAATGAATGGAGCACTGTCAGACTAATTAAGACTTATACTCAATGCTCGCTCACTGACTAAGCAAGTCTTGAAGTGAATCCATATTTTTGTGTGCCTGTTGTGGAAACCGTGACACTCGAATATACCAGCACAAATTCAAGATTTCTTAAATCTTAGCCTTGGAACCTTTTCTGGCCACGAGCTTTAGGGTCATGCTCGACTGAGTGTCCGTGACGTCTGTGTGGGCCGCACTTCTCTGCACCATTTCCAACAGGAAAACAAGACACTGAACACTGTGATACAATAGCCTTTATGGAATCAGATATAATCACTGGATTGAAAAAAGTTCACAAAACGTACCAGACTTTAACGGACGTTAGACGTCTCGCTTGTGCGAATATTCTAACGATTTGAGCAAAAGGGCACTTTGAGCAACGTCAGGCACTTTTGGACCAAACGGTAGGGACTCACTGAGAGGAGTATCCACTGTTGAGCTCCCTCGAGAACTATACAACCTTTGGCTTTTTTTTCTGTTCGCATTCACACCGCTAGTAGGAATGCTGAATGTGAGGGCGCAAGACGGCCGACGGTTGGTACAGCAACATCAGTAGTTGTTTTCATGTGCATCTTGTGCACCAATGTTATGCTGCTCTGAAAACAGCAAACTAGCAGCATAAGGATTTCAACTTGTCCACGTTCATGTGTACCGTTTTGGTGGCACGTTTAAATAAAACAACAACATGAATGATTTCACGTATTTGGCAGAAGATTCTCTGTGGCTTAAAATCTGAAAACTGAAACCATGCCAGCCAGACTGACTAAACTGGCTTCACAGCAGGAGAATGTCTATGGAGAGTGAATTTATCTATCTGTCCTGTTATACACACGGACATGGAATCTCAACTAAATCAGGGGCTTCAAGGTAAACTTTTAATTTCAATACACCAAACAAATCTAAAAAGAATCCTTATAATTCGGAGTTTTCTCTCCATTTAGTAGTATGTGGTATGCTAAAGTGGATTCCAGAATGTAGTACGCTAAAACTGCTCAAGCTAAACTACCAAAATACTGTAGTAGAACTGATCAGCATATGAAAAACACAATGGTGGTCCGTAGTTTTAAACATGAAGCCGAGCAGGATCTAGATCTCCTATTGGACCCTGTGTTGCAGCTTGCTGCAGCCAATTGCATGTAAATTATTTGCTCGAAGGTAACTTGTTGGAAAAGAAAAGTGTCTTCCCAGCTTTTCCCAATTTTTTTTGACAGGACTTTTTTTTTTTTTTTTTTTTTTTTGCCCTGTCTGGTCCTTGATAATACTGAAAACGTGGACAATGAAAAACAGAACGCTTAAAGACAACTTGGACTGAGAAGTCTGTGATTATTATCCACTTCAATTCTGAAATCTGTTCAGGAGTCACCTGTGGCAATGTGAAGCATTAGAGAAACGAAAGCTAGAGAAAACACGACACCTTCGAAACAATATGTCTTATTCATATGTCATATTCATGAACTGATCACAGATAGTTAAGCATCTAGGCATCACTCCTTCATTGCACGAAGAAGTTGAATTCCAGTCTAAACTGAAACGTTGAAACACCTTCATAATCTACTGCTTTAATGTAAATCCTTCATGAAAGAACGAAAGGTTTAACCTCTAGGTCCTTTATTCCACCTGAGAAACATCCCCTCTTCCAGACATACGTGTGCCAGTGAATCTTTGTAATATGGAAGTCTCTGAGCACAGAGAACACTAATGCGATTACCTTTCTCTAAGAACCTTAAACCTGTTAGTCTTGGAGGATTGACTCTTGACTTTCTCATGGTGACCCAACCTCCTGTAGTGTCTAAAATGATGTTAAATCCTCTATGCAAAACATTGATACATGTACAGTACAGTGCACCACTTACATTGGGGCTTAAAAGTTCATGGATCCTTTAGAAGTTTCTATATTTCTGTACAAATATGACCTAAAACACCTTCAGATTTTCACACAAATCCTAGAGGTAGATAAGGAGATCCCAATCAAATAAATGAGACAAAAATACAGTGCCCTCCATAATTATTGGCAGCCTTTGTAAACATTTAGGAAAAAAGGGTTAGAAAAAAAAAAACACCTTTTGGTGATGCAGCTTCATTTCACACAATTTATTTATTTATTTTTTTGTTAAATCCAACCTCTAATTGAAATAAATTTATTCCAAGAAAAACAAATCCCTCATCAAGAAATCTTTTTTTTTTTTTTCCCAACAAACACAAGTTATTGTACAACCTCCCTTTGCCAATAAAACAGCACTGAATATTCTCCTATAACATTTAATAAGGTTGGAGAATACAGAGCAGGGCATCTGAGACCATTCCTCTTTACAGAATCTCTCCACATCATCCACGGTCCTAGGCCCTCTCTTCTGCACTCTCCTCTTCAGCTCACCTTACAAGTTTTCAGTGAGGTTCATGATCAGGGACTGAGATTGCCATGGCAGAAGCTTGATTCTGTACACCGTTAACCATTTTTGTGTTGATTTGGACATATGCTTCAGATCACTGTCTTGCTGGAAGATCCAGTGACGACCGAGCTTTTGTTTCCTGGCAAAGGCAACATATTTTGATTTAAAATGTCCTGGTATTTCATGGAGTTTATGATGCCATTTATACTAACAAGGTGTCCAGGGCCTTTGGAGGAAAAACAGCGCCATAAAATCACAGAACCACCACTATTTTAAAGTTGGGATAAATTTCTTTTCATTATCGCCATCCTTCCATCCATCTTATTATAGCCATTAAGGTTCTTTTCATTGTAGCTGTCCTTCTTTTTACGCCAAACCCGCCTCGAGTGTTTATTGCCGCAAAGCTCCATTTCTGTTTCATCAGACCATAGAATAATTGTTCCAGTCAGTTGTAGTAGTGTTTTGCAAACTCCAGGGGCTTACGTTTGTGGTAAACTGACAAATAAAAGACTTTTTTCTGTCATACTTTCCAAATAATCTGTTGGCATGGAGTTGGTGTCTTATTGTGGTTTGGGAGACTTGGCAACCACAAGATTTTACTTTTTGTTGTGATTCAGCAACAGCAATATTTTATTTGCCTCTATTACCATCCTCCTCACAGGCAAGTTTGTAACAGTTCTAGATGACGTTCACTTTTTATTATTGCCCCAACAGAAGAAACTGGCATTTTCACGTGAGTAGCAATTTTTTTTAATAACCATTCTCTGACTTATGAAGGTCAACACACTTTTCCCTCTTTTGGTTAGTGTGTTCTCTTTTCTTTCCCATGTTGATAGATGACTAAGGGAATCTGGCCTCTTTGTCACCTCATATTTATACCCCAGTTAATCAGGAACTCAAGGATTACAGCTTGAAAGTTCCTACCCAATCAATCAACTAAAAAAAAAAAAATTACTATATATGTGTGCCAATAAATGTTGCACATGTGTTTTTTTTTTATTATAAATAATTATTTCTTGATGAGGGATCTGTATTTCTCTGAATTAATTTATTTCAATCAAGTTGGATTTTTCTTATTTTTTTCAGTGTGTGAAATGAAGCTACTTCACCAACATGAACCAATAATTGCTCCATCATCGCAAAGATCATTGTTATGCTCTCCAGGAGTAGTCAACTAACAAAGATCACTCCAAGAGCAAGGCATGTAAAATAGCCCATGGGTTCTCAAAGGAAACTAGGGTAACTTCTAAGCAACTAAAGGCCTCTCACACATTGGCTAGTGTTAATGCTCATGAGTCAGGAGAACACTGAACAACAATGAATGGTGAGCATGGCAGGGTTCCAAGGAGAAAGTCACTGCTCTCCAAACAGAACACTGCTGCCCATCTACAAGGTCATACGTTCAAGTCAGAACACTACTGGAAACATTGTGAACAGATAGGACCAATGTTATGTTTGAAGAAAGGAAAACACTGCATAAGAACCTTATCCCATCTGTGAAACATGGTAGTGGTAGTATCATGTTCTGCTTCATCTGGACCAGGACAGCTTGACATCATTGATGAAACATATTCTGATTTGTACCAGCAAATTCTAAAGGGAAATGTCAGAACATCTGTCCATGAACTGAGTCTGTGTCATGCAGCAAGACAATGAAACACACTTACGAGGCATACAAGACACTATGCCAAAGAATAGTTAAAGAAGAATAAAATTAAGGTTTTGGAATTGCCAAGTCAAAGTCCTGACCTTAATCCAATAGAAATATTGTGTGAGCAGCTCATGTGAGGAAATCCACCAGCATGCCACATTTGAAGCTGTTCTGTATGGTGGAATGGGCTAAACCTCCAACAAGCCTTTGTGCAGGCCTGATCAACAGTTACTGGAAATGTTCAGTCGCCGTTATTGCTGTGCACGAGGGTCTGAATGCAAAGGTTCATACACTCTTGCCATTCACAGATATTTAATAATGGATCATTTTCCTCAATAAATAAAGACCCAGTATAATATTGTTTAATTGGGGTCTCTTTATCTATACTTAGGGCTTGAAATGAGCTGGAAAGCTTTCCTGAGCATCTTGCAGAATCTGCCACAGTTCTTCTAGAGACTTTGACTGTCACCCTCGCATAAGTGGTCTCTTATGTAAAATGTTGCTTACAAAGAAACATTTTTTTTTTTTTTTTGGAAAAAAATATTTATGCAAAAACTGGGTGACAACGATTTTTGCACCACACTGTACCCATAATTTTCAAAGAAACTACTTCAGATGCACACTTCCTGAGAACTTCCTGTGCATATATTAGGGACCAAAGTGAAGAAAGTGAGCTCTAAAACAATAGTGTTTTTTTTTTTATATAAATAGCTGCTTTCTTCACACTCAAATGATACTGTAAGAACATTTAAATTATATGAAACTACAGATTTACTTGCTACACTTTCATCTGAAACCACACACACACACACACACACACACGCATACACACATAAAATAACTGTAGAACCCAAAAGCAAACACTATTCAAATTCCAGTGAACTGGAACTGGAAAGGTCTTGCTATTTGATACAGCATTTATATGCTCTATTTTTTGCAAAAATAAGCTGCAGCTGCCACCGCACTTGGAGAATGAAGCAGGCCCGTTGTTCTGCTGAGTAATGCAGAAAATGCCTGTTGACTTTAAAAAACATGTCTGCCGCTTTGATAATGACAAACAGCTTCTCACCGTGTCTTTCAGAAAAAAAAGTGCAGAGCTAGTAGATTTAGATGCTAACACTTTTTTGGTTCAAATTTATGACCTACTTTTACTGCTAACCTATCAGGCATGCTAAAAATAAGCCACATGGAGACCGATGATGTCATGAGTCCACAGTGCATGAAAACTACACTGAGAATGAATAAACACAACAGATGCAGTGATTATATATATATAACTTTTACAGTAAGTTGCACGATCCTAAGAAAATAGAGCTAGGAGATTCTACAAAAAGAAAAAAAAAAAAGAAAAAAAAAGCAAACTCTCTGGCAGCCAGGAACAAAAGGTATACATTTATGTTCATAAGAACTTGATTCTATAAGCACCACTAATGAGCCCTGTCTGGTTTAATTCATTTTATTTTCTTAGAACAAATGATCTACAAGGAAGCGTAGATTTTGGCTTTGTCCCTCCATAGACTATGAGGCATAGCTGTGGTACAAAGCCTCGTGCTCACTCATAAATAAATCACACATTTTTTAGGTCTGAGCTTTTGGAGGGCATCTGGTCTCTTCTTCACACCCGCCTTCCCATCAGGCGTGCAGAGAGCCCAGAGCTGCCGCCCTGACAGTTTGGTGTCAACTCCTTATTCATAGCCTTATTGAGAGTTGTGGAGTCCATTTCTAAGAATGGAAAGTGGTGCAGGATATGAACGGTGATGCTAGGAAAATAAAAGCAAAGCTGTGGACCAATCTAAAACGTATAAAGTGGAGGTCACACACATTTGCTACAATTCTCAAGTTAATTAAAAAAAAAAAAAATCCTGGAGTGTTGGTTTTGTAGTTCAAGTCCAGGATCTGAAGCAAAAAGGTTGCACTAATACAGCACAAGTGCCTTCTGTCCATAATGAAATTAAATAAAAAAAAAAAAGTAATACAATTTCAGCGATCCAAAAATGCACTGGCTGCCTCGATCAAAAACAATTTCTGTCCAATACCACTTACCCATTCAGAGAAGCTGGAGCCAATCCCAGCTGATTTTGGGCGAGAGGCTGGGTACACCCTGGGCAGGCCGCTCACCCTTCGCAGCGCTAACACAGAGATGAACAACCATTCACACTCACATTCACAGCTATGGGCAATTTAGAGGAGCCAGTTGACCTAATCTATATGATTTAGGAGCAACTGGAGGAAACCCACGGTTCACACAGAAAGGCCCCAACTGGCCGACAGGCTCAAACCCAGAACCTTCTTGCTGTGAGGTGACAATACTAATCACTGCACAACTGTGCTCTCCAACAAACATACAAGTCATAATCAAAAAGAGAACAATAACATGCCTGTTCTGTCCTTCGGAAAATTTCCATTGTAGCCGCACCTAATCATTGTTCTAAAGGCTCTGTTACAATGAAGCCCCGACACTGTCCTTCAAGATGCACAGTAACACACTCGGCTTGGCTCCCCCCAGTGACATCACTGTTTCCTTCATGATATCAAACAGGTCAAGCTCTTCGTCTTCCTGAGGATATGAGAGTTACAGAGAATTGCAGCATGGTGAGAACCAGTGGCTGTGGCTGGACCCCAGAGGAGAGAGGCAAAGTAAACAACAGAGCGACCCTTCTTTTTGGGTCATGTTAGACCCACGTGCTAAACTTCAACATCTGGGGATCTTTCTCCAGAGATTGTGTATTTGATTTTTTTTCCCCTGTTCTCTGCCTTCCAAAATATTCCTCACTCTGTATTCATTTGAGACTAAAATATAAAATTAGAGAAAAAAAAAAAATGACAGCTCCTGGGATCCAGGTTTGAGTCACATGTTCTCACTGTGTCTGTCTGGGTTTCATCTGGGTTCTCTGCTTTCCTCGTACTTGTCAGAAACGCACCGACTGCCTGATCAAGCATCCCTTGTGATGACCATACCTTGCCTTCCTCCCAACGTTTCTGAAACTGTCCAGATTCGTCACCGTGGTGAGCAGGGTAAGGCTCACGTTCATGCATGAATTAAAGACTCCTTCACTTAAGGAATAAAGAACCGCTGACTTCTGTGCAAGACTTGTTGTGTCATCTCTTCCATCTGTGTCTTTCATCAACTGTTGCTCCACAGAGCCTAGAGGTACTGCATTGCATAATGACTGCGTTATACACACATCAGTTAATAAATATAAATATGAATAAATCTTGAATCAATGATAGATCCATTTAATAGTATATTTCCTAAGAAAAAAATGTATTTGGTAATATACATTTTATACATTTCATATACAGTTAAACATTAATCATCCACTATTGATTTGTAACCCACATTTGCAAGAAAGTGTCAAATTACTGCTTTATTACTATTTTTATGGTTTTACAGTACTACTATCTTATTATGTAGAATTCCTGAAAAAAGGGGCCGTGCTCATATCTGACAAGGTCCCGTGGGGAAAAATAAGCACCCTTCTTTTTACTTTTAGTAGCAAATAAATTCTCACTAATTTTGAGACAGCATTTTTGAACACACACACCCTTGAGTGACCTTTGGATATACTGTATAAATCAAAACCTGAAATAAAAAGCCATTGATGTGCTTTCATTGCAACCCTCTAACCATCAGCTGCTCTCAGAACTGACGAAAACATCAGACAAAACTGCTTTTTAAAGTGGTTCCTAAAAGCTGACCTGAAGGCACGGATTAAATAGGCCTTTTGTCAGAAGATAACAGCCCACCCTCCGAACCAAATCCGGAGCATTTCCAACTGTCTACATCTAACGTTAGGAGAGTCAGACATCTCAGCCTCAGTGTGATAATGCCTGCCAAATTGTCCCCGGCTTCCTTTATGCACAAAGACGCTCTAATCTATGCCTTCAGGGTGAAAGCTGAAGCAACCCACTACTCCTGGTTTGTTTAGGACTCATCCATGGTTACTAATGTTTTTCCTTTTCTGAAAAGCAGGCTTTCCAACAATGGAGTACAAGCAAGGTGACGACTCGGGCACTCTCAGAAATGCTTCCTGATTACATTGGCGCTCTTATCATTCGATTGTTAAGACAGGAAATCATGCTTTTTTCTTTTTTTTTTTCAGAGTGGAGCTAACACGTTACAAACCACAGCGCCAGGTTTCTGCTGCACAAAGACCACACATGATCTCCATCCCGTCATTTCACAATAATGTTTAAGACCTGAGTGCATACTCAATATGTCATTTCTTGTATTTCACATTTAAAAGCAGCATGATATGTGGAACCCCAAAGGCTTGATTATGTGGATTCAAAACTTATTTCAGCTGCAGAGACAGCAGGTATGCTGTAACCTAAAGCCAAAAGAGATCTACTCAACACATTTATCTGTATCTGTATCTAGGACTGCAATTAGCTATCAATAATGGCTGATATTTCATGGCCAGTTGAGACGTCTCTCAGTTACACACACACACACACACACACACGCCCTTGCATATACTAAAGGAAGCAAAACAGGACATAATTAAATAATCTTATCCAACAAAAACATAGGGTAACATTTACGCAGAAATAAGCTTGGAAAACAGGAAAGCTTTCGCAAATATGTGGAATTCAGGCCTCGCAGATCAATATATCTTGAAGTAAGCAGTGCTGGTGCCTATAAAAATCAAAGTACTGAGCTTGACTTATGGCTTCGCCTATTCTGCAGCCTGCTGCTTGGTGCAGAGCTGTTTTCAAACCTGCTCAGCATGTCTGTACATAATTAGCGTGCATCAAGGGGCTTGGACTAGCACAAGACGTCAGTGACAAAGTCTATCAAGCTCAAAGCGCCCAGATCAAAGAATGTGCAAAGAAGAACTATGATAAGTACTGTTTTAGGACACATTTAAACAAACACCCCACTGCTAAACATGTGAGTCGTAGAAAGACCGAGAATTCGACTGAACACAGCCGATGACCACGAAATAAAACACCGGTTTAAAAAACGATCAAGATATCAATAACTCAAATTATCCTATTCCTTTTCATACTGGGACATCATAGAGACATCATACAAGAAATAAATCTCTGACACAGACTTCTGTTCAATACAATCACAAAAGCAAATCAGAGGTTCGCCACCACCGAGTGCAATTACGTCACTGTAATTAATCCGAGGAACAGAAATTACCCGGACGAAAGTGAGCGTTACGATCCATGTGTCTTCCATATGGCTTTAAGGCCTCTAGTATATGACTCTGTCAAATCATTAGGCAACAAAAGCAGGCATTCACCTTTCATCACTTTTAATTGCGACTAATAATCCGGCTTTATACTAATCTACATATGGTTGCACTCTGCATGCTATCACAACCAGAAGGATTTTAAAAGTCTTTTAAAGCTTTTTTTTTTTCCATTGAAAATTACATCTGAGGAGAAAAGGCTATTCTGTAAATTTCAACAGAACTGCAAATACCTCGCTCTTACTTACTGTATGCGTTTTGATAAAAATGTTGATAAAAAAAAAACTTTCCTGCTATTTCCCAACTATAACAATCCAGTCACATAAACACGCACAGAAAAAAATATACTCCTGCTCAAGCTGGGATTTTTAATAGCTTGAGTAGAAATTTCTTGACGAAGGGTCCAGACACCCGATCCAAAATTGCACATTTATTCCTTTTTTATTGGGAGAAAATTGCCCTGTCATTGTACTTCTTATTCTCATTGTGTCCTAACAAGCAGTTTATTTTTGGTGTGTTGGCCTAGAAAAACCTGAAGTTTTGCTGGACTGACATACGTTTCTCTTTTGCAGGTACCTCGTCCACAAGTTACAACATCTTGAAATAAGTTTACCCCTAACTGTGAAAAAGCACGTGTGTAACTTTAGCGCTGAAAGCCTCGCATGTCCACTGCAGCATAGGTGAACTGCAGCGTCTAATTCTGAACTGAATTAGGTTTATGTCTGCTGCAGTATAAGTATAAGGCACCTGACTTGCCCTATCTGATAACTTCATCAAAGCCTGACATTCACTGTGGGAGGAAATCCCACTTAGCGAGCAAGGATTTAGACATCTTTAATCAGTCTGACTGTGTCTGTAAAACCGGCTCCTTACCTGACGTGATCTCTGCAGGAAGAATTCCTGGGCGAGAATAAAAAAATAAAATAAAAAAAAGTAAATAAAAACATATGCTGAGGACCCAAAGTATATCATGCTCACTTCATTGTCTTGGTTATTTTGTCTGGTTGCCAGATTTCAGTCATGATGACATCTGATGGGAATTCCCAGAACACTACACAATTATTATACGGTTAGAATCTACTTTCCAGTTTCCGTCCCGTCCAGCCGCCACATCACAGCACGTATGATTTCTCCAAAAAGAAACGACTGAATTATTCCAACTGATTTAAGTGACTTCGCTCTTCGAAACAGCTACTACATTACATACAAATTTGACTCTATGGATACAGAAAATTTATATACTGTATAAAGCTTGCGCTATACGTGCAATATTATCTCGCTATATTTCCTCCATAGCACAATAAATTGGGTTTTTTTTTTTCGAAGCTGTGAATAAATGCAGACAGGCCTTGTGACTCTGCAGAGATCTCTTGAACTAGTGGGAAAGGACTTTAAAAACAATGAGTCATGGAATATCTTTGCAGTGGCTTTGGTGGTGTTTGACCAGCCATTTCCGATGCGGCTCCAGCTAAGGACACACTCTCACTTTCACTCTCACTCTCACTGTGCTCTCACACTCCACAGTCGGAGCAGTGATAACAATGAGCAAAGTGTGCTTAGGGCATACGCATAAACAGACACACTGCAAGTCGATTACCCAACTGTTTGGCATGCACACAAAAAAAGTCACACACACACAAACACAGACACACTCCAGCTTCTCCTACTGCTTCCCCTTGCTTTTCCCTTCTCTCCGAGATTCCCTGAGGGACTTCGGTGTCTCTCACACAATACTGCCGCTATCTGCGCTTGTTTTTTTTTTTTTGGGACTAGCTGAACTGAAAGGTGGGAACTGGTCAGCTAACAGCACACAAGCTCTTGGGACTGTATTGTTAAAAGTCAGCAACAAAATGGGAACAGAGCTATGCTGGCCCAGACTGGACAGGCTTTACTGTTCCTCAATATGTCAATATTATACAGAATAAAGCTTTATTATCTACAGAAACCCATTATCTTGTTTACATCAATCCTTCTCAAATTCCAGTTCAGGGACCCAAGGGCCTAAGGAAGAAGTTCAGAAAATGTACACTACCAGTCAAAAGTTTGGACACACCTTCTCATTCAATGGTTTTCCACCTTTTGTTTTGATGACAGTTTCGCACACTCTTAGCATTCTCTCAGTCAGATTCATCAGCTATTCACCTGGAATGGTTTTCAACAGCTGCTGAGCACTTGCTGACTGCTTTGTCTTCACTCTGTGTCATCTGTCTTCACTCTGTCATCAAAGCAAAAGGTGGCTACTTTGAAGAATCTAAAATATAAAACATTCTGTTTTGTTTAACACTTTATTGTTTATTGCATAATTCCATATGTGTTCCTTCATCATTTTGATGGTGTTGAAACAGCCCTGACTTGTCGAGTCAGGGACCCTACTAGACCCCTGAAGATTATATTCTGTCACATACCACAGCACCTGGCACCAAGATGTTAGCAGCAGATCCCTTAAGTCCTGTAAGTTGTGAAGTGGGATCGGACTTGTTTGTCCAGCACATCCAACAGATGCTCGACTGGATTGAGATTTGGGGACTTTGGGGGCCAATTCAACACCTCAAACTCATTGTTGTGCTGCTCAAACCATTCCTGAACCGTTTTGGTTTGTGACAGGGCGCATTATCCTGCTGAAAGAGGCCACAGCCAGCAGGGAATACCTTTTCCATGAAAGGGTGTACATGGCCTGTAACAATGCTTAGGTAGGTGTTTCATGTCAAAGTAACACCTGCATAGATGGCAGGACCCAAGGTTTCCCAGCAGAACATTGCCCAAAGCATCACACTGCCTGCCTTGCCTTCTTCCCACAGTGCCATGTGTTCCCCAGGTAACTGATGCACATGCACCAGCCATCCACATGGTGTAAAAGAAGACATGATTCATCAGACCAGGCCACCTTCTTCCATTACTATGTGGTCCAGTTCTGATGCTCATGTGCCCATTGTTGTTGCTTTTGAAGGTGGACAGGGGTCAGCATGGGCACCCTCACTGGTCTGTGGCTATGCAGCCCCATACGCAACAAACTGTGATGTCTATACTGACACTTTTCTATCAGAACCAGCATTAACTTCTTCAGCAGTGTGAGCTACAGTAGCTCGTCTGTTGGATCGGACCACACGGGCCAGCCTTCGCTCCCCACTTGCATCAGTCAGCCTTGGTCACCTATGACCCTCTTGCCGGTTCACCACTGTTCTTGGACCACTTTTGATAGATATTGACCACTGCAGACCGGGAATACCCCACGAGAGTTACAGTTTTGGACATGCTCTGATGCAGTCGTCTAGCCATTGCAATTTTGCCCTTGTCAAACTCACTCAAATCCTTTTGTATGCCCATTTTTTTCTACTTCCAACATATCAACTTTGAGGACAAAATGCTCACTTGCTGCCTTGTTATATACTAACAGGAACCATGAGAGAGAGTCAGTGTTATTCACTTCACCTGCCAGTGGTCATAATGTTATGCCTGATCAGTGTGTGTGTTTGTTTATATAT
>JAOVYU010000067.1:11497605-11509903 GCA_025674565.1 Synodontis membranacea
TTTCTTTCTTTCTTGGCACTGAGAAACTAACTCCAATAGATTATTCCTCTAATTTGTCCACAGTCGTGTTTTTATTATTATTTTTTTTTATTATTTTTTTTAATTGAAAGGAATGGTACAAGTACAAGCAAGTATAAAATACAAGCGCAATATATAAAAAGTACAAGTGCACAGAAATAGTCAAATCATTTGAACAGTCAGGAGGTTAGGTAATTTTGTAGACATGACATTGTAAAAGAGTATTAATAGCCCTAGAGCAAAGAGAATGTTCAATTCTGCTTAAGATCTTTCAAGAAAATAAAAAAGAAAGGCTTTCTTTGTAAAAAAAAAATAAAATAAAATAATATATATATATATATATATATATAATGATAAATAATATATAAAAAATAAAAAAAAATACATTTATGAATGAAAAATGTAGCTAGAAAAAGAAACAAATGAATGAGAAAGTCCCTATTGGTGGTATCAAGGTCTTTAGGAGGAATAGAATAAATTGATTCTATTGCTAAAGTAAAGTCTTTGTGAATGTTCCTTTTGATAAAGTCAGAAAAACAAAATCCAAAAGACCTTGGTGTATGCACAATCTCAGAATAAATGATCAATTGTTTCAGGGAAAGAGTAAGAAGAAAAAGTAAAAGAACAGTCAGAAGAAAAAGTCAGGGGAAAAGTTAGATAACCAGTACAGGGGTAACATTTATGAGTAATCTTAAGAGAAATTTATTTGTAATCATAAATTGTTTCCTAAGTGACCATAATCTTAGCCAATCAATATTTTCAAATTTGTTATTCCCATAACTTAAACTTTTTTCCATAAGGAGTAGAACACAGTACTGTTTAATTGTAATTAGATGCAAGAGGCAAGAGCGACATGGCGGGAAGCTGCCAGTAGGTGGCGCGAGGCGGGTTTTGGTGTGACCACGAGTCTGAAAAGGAGAATCGAAACCGCAGCTGTGGAAGGCTGTGTGATGTAGAAGGGCAGCGGAATGAAAATGCCACACCGCGGGGGAACACAGCAGCCATTTCACATTATGGAGCATTACACACACACTGCTTCCGTGTGAGCTGAAGTTCTGTAGAGGGTTTTAAGGTGAGCTGAAGTTCTCTCTCTCTCTCTCTCTTTATTGTTTGAGTCCATATTAAGGTGGACAGCAGGTGGTTCTGGTGCCTTTTTTTTTTCTGGCATATTTGTGTTTAGTAATTAGTCCAGGTGTTTTCGTAATTAACATCATAAGGGTGATGAAATGTATGCTACAGAGCTTTGTTTGTTTGTTTGTTTGTTTGTTTGTTTAGAATATCAGGATTGTCTCTAAATGTAACAACTTTGGTGTTTTGTTTTTTATTTATCCAGTTCTGCCTTTCATCACAGCTCTGTTGTATTTGCACTCTTTTTGACAGTCGGTACTTTTGCCCTTGTTTGTGAGGGGGCTGTTCTGGTTTGGGCTTCTCTTCTCTTCTGCCTCAGAAATCCCCTTAATTTTTTTTTTTTGTTGTTGTTTTTTTTGTGACACAAAACAACAAACAGCAGAAGATTTTCGAGCCCATACACAGTGTTTTCAAATCCTCTGCAGGAGAAATGCTTTGTTTCTGTTTGTTTTATTGCTGTTAATGCAGAATATCAGAACTGTATACAAGAGTAATGACCAAGCAACAGGGTACAAAGAAAGAAATGTAGACATTCTCGGGGTATTCACACAAACTGTGTACAGAGAGAAAGAGTAACAGGGTGTAACTGCTTTGGGAAGTTTTTTAAATGCTGACTATACATTAGTTCAAGGAAAGGAGGGGGTTTTGCCCTGAAGATCTGCTGGTATGGAAATGAATATGTAAATGAAGAATGTAATGAATATGCTCTTTTAAAAAAAAAAAAGGTTATTTTCTTTTGTATAAAATTTTCAAGCCGTTCCAAAGAACGTGACTGTACGTTCGGTCCCAGAAGAGTCGCTTACTAGACGTCAAAGACTAATCTGCATGTTTTATTACATGATTGTTATGAATAATTGTATATAGGTTCTTTGAATAGATTATATTATGATTATGTGGCTCAATTTTTCACCAGGCTCTTTTTTTTCCTTTATTTGTATTTTTTTTTTTTTTTTTTTTTTTTGCTAATGGGATTTCAGATGTAAGCAGATCAATAGACTGTCAGTAAGCTGGCACAGCTGTTTCCTTCCTCTTCAAAAAAAAACCCCTTATTTGTAAAGAAAACAACAAACAGGTGCAAACACACTGACGACTTCTAGTTGGGCATTAGCTTCCTGAGTGCAGACATCGTCCTGACTTCTTTTAGTTTTTCGTATGATTGTATTTTTTTTAATTTATTTATTTTTGGGAGTTAGGCCTATTTGTACTTTAAGCCCCACAAGCCTTACACATGCATCTGACTGAGCGACTGAACGATTCAACTCTCTGTTTCAGACTTCAGAGCATCGTGCATTGAAGAACATGGATTTCAAAAACCAAAATGTTGGTTTAGAACTACTCTTGGCACACATGAATATTGGAGACATCATCGAGGCTGTGGAGAGGCTCTACTCAGACAGACAGGACGAAGCAGAGTCAGGAGAGTCTCTTGTGGAGGGTCTGTCAGGAGACAACATGGATGAAAGTGAGCTTTCGGATGGCACTGCCTCACCTGACCTGGTTTCACGTGTGCAGAATGACAAGGTGAGGTACGGCAGCGTGGCGGACCTGCTGGCGTTCGTCAACATGGTGTCCAACACACCTGCCTCCACACTTTCCAAGCTAGGGGAGGAGCTTGGGGTGCTGCTGAACAAGGTGAGCATTGGGCTCTTCGATAGAGACTTTTACTTGGATACTGTTATAAACTAAGCGATCGTCTACTGTACTACTCTGCGATTGTCTTCGTAGCTTTTATTTCGGAGTTCAAATCGATGAATAGTTGCAGTGTAAGTTCCATGAGATTTTTGTCGCAGCCTCACGTCTCACCTCCCTTTACAGACAGACATGTTTATCAAAGAGGGCCGCTATCGCATTGATTTGGACGTGCTCTTGTTTCCGTGGAGGCTGACCTACAAGGCTCCAGGCCCAGGCCATATTCCCAAAGGCTCTTTCGGGAAAGTACACTTGGCACAAGACATCGAAACACGCAAGCGGATGGCATGCAAACGGGTGAGTTTCTGAAGTACCAGGAATTTGTATGTAGCCTGCCAATGTTTTTTCTGTTTCCCCTCCTCTTAATTTAATGTCTTCCAGGCAAAGACACAGTCTTTTTTTTCCTGTCAGCAATAAGACAACCTTTTCCCATCAGCTCATTACTGTACATCCTGTTTGGCTGCAGTTTTAAATAGTTGTGCTGGAGTGGCTGAAATAGTGATGTGTCAGTGGGCCTCTTTTCACATTCATTCTATTTAGAGGCGTCTGTAAGTAGATACAAGGCTGTTACATAATCTAGGTGAATGCAGGTTTTTATACTGTATGAATGGCAAGAGAACACGAGAAGGAAACTATTCTGAGTGTGTAGTCACATACTTCAAGAGATCATGTGTGCCCTCATGCGACATTCACAAGAACCACGAGGGCATGAGGAACAGAAAAAGTCAGTCTGCTGCAACAACTGTTACTGCTGCAATAAAAGAATATTTTCTGAAGAGGAAGAGAATGTGAACGGAAAGGACCCAATTTGCCTAAAAGGCTCTTTGGTGGGTTGTTTTTTTTTTGTTATTGTTAAACCTACAGATGCTGTAACCACAAACCTGACAGGAACTTCTTTAGCACAAAACAGACATCCAACAGATGGCATTAAGGCCTGACCAGTACACTATACAAACATGCATGCAGATTATAAATATTTGTGGTTCAAAATTTAAATAGCAATCTTTATTAGGATCATAGACTGAATAAATAGCAGGAATGTACAATTTACTCATAGTGTATAGTGAATGTGAAGTGAAAGTGATTAATTGTCATTGTCAACACACCACAACGAAATGTATCCTCTGCATTTAGCCCATGTGTGACATCGTGACACACAGCGGGGGGCAACTAATTCAGCCCCCGGGGAGCAGTGTTTGGGGGTGGCACTTTGCTCAGGGTACCTCAGTGTTACCTTGCTGGTTGGTGGAGTCAAACCTACAATCTTTCAAGAATTAGAAGTGCGCTTCCCTAACCATTAGGCCACCATCTGCAGTGTTTAAACTTCATGTAGAACATATGTATGTGTTAGACGTCATTCAGATCCAGAAATCTTTGTCATCATTGTAGCACCCAATTCAAGGTTTGAAGGCTGAACCTGCTTCTCAGATCTCAGATAAACTTCCTGTTAGTTTTTCATGTGCACATTGGGAGTCCCCTTTTCTGAGGCCACAAGTGTTTCTCCACACTTTCAAACACTGCATTAGCATACAGTGGTAAACATGACCATTTTGGATGCATCGGGTAAATTCCAAGCTGAAGCTTATTAGCTTTTCAAACCTCAATGTGCATGTATCCTAGCTAAGAATATATAGATTCTCATTTGATTAAGCTTTTGCTTATCCCTGTAATCATACGCAGATCCCTTTGGAGCACTTTAAGCCAGCAGATGTGGAGATCCAGGCTCGATTCCGTCATGAGAACATCGCTGAACTGTATGGGGTTCTGCTGTTGGAGCAGAGTGTGTATCTCTTCATGGAGGCAGGAGAAGGTGGCTCGATTCTGGAGAAGCTGGAGAGCTGCGGTCCAATGAGAGAGTTTGAGATTATTTGGGTCACGCAACAGGTTCTGCGTGGACTGGAGTATCTGCACTCGCACAATATCATACACCACGACATCAAACGTGAGTCTAATTCACTTGCATTTGCAATTTGAAATTTTGATGATATTTGTATTAGATCTTAAAAGGAAAGCAAAGTCATACAGAGGATTTTGGAGAAAAGCGGTCCATTTCCTTGATGTATTATTTTACCCTATTATGTCCAACATGTATATTCCCCAGTTAGGTGGTCTTTCATTGTAGTGAATCAACAAACCACCAGGTTATAAGGGAAGCTATTAGTATTAATCAGAGGAGTTGCAGGAACTCAGACCAGCTGTTGGAAACAGTGTAGGTGCTATTGGTGCAGGAAGGGCAGTGTGATCCATGTTCCAGCAGCAAATTTGACACCATGTCTCTTTGGCTTTGACCATCTTTTAAGGTGCACAGAAGAAAAAGTTTGCAAGGCATGATTTAGACCTAAAAGCCTTTGGTTGTTGGTTGTTGGAAATGCACTGCATGTTTTCTTCTCCAGATGTACAAAGTCCTTGAATTAGTGACATTGTTAATGGTGCAGTGTACGAACACAGGCAATAAATTTCACTTCATATTCACTGCACCATCTCTGTAATCTGTTCTGCTTCTGCATCAGGAGGTTCAGTCTCTCTTCCTTTCTGGATCTCTCGGCTCCGTTATGTTCTTCTAAACTCTAAGTCAAAGATATGCTCACATTAGCTAACTGGCTTTAGTTACAGGCTAAAGTAGCACAAAAACCTGTTGTGGTTTAGGTTCAGGTTAGAGTTCAGATTGTGCTGTACTAGGACTGTATGCAAACATACTTTCTAAGCAATACTGCAGAGCTGAACAATCATAAAGCACTGAAGCCTCAGGATACATATAATAAGATATATATGAAAAAAAAAAATATCTATTATATTATATATTAAGATATATATATTTTGCTATTTGGGAACTGTTTCGCTTAAGTTCTCACTCATTATTTTGTCTTTTTCTTTATTTTTTTCATTGAAGCAATCTGCTTGACAATTATTATCTAATCAGGAAATCTGAAGTAAAAACAAATATTTGTAATTCCCCAAAACCAACTGCATTTTAATAAAGAAGATAGTGTAGAATAACGTCTAGTGTTGCAGTAGTAATTGCTGGTTTCTCTGTGCATTAGTATTGTTCTTGGTATGTGCAGGTTGTGCATATATCCAAAACAAAATTCAAATGAATCACAGGTTGTTTAAAAGCAGGATATGCATAACTATGAAACCTCTAAGCTTATGTAAGGTACAGTAAACCAGTTTACACCTCCTCTGGTAAAGGCCAGGCAGCAAATGAGCAGGAACTGGAATCTAGGCCAGGGTTAGGAGGAAGTGGTGCTGTGTTTTCTTAGCTGTTTTGTTCTCTGCATTTTACCTATTGAACAGTCTTGAACCACAGACTGTGATAGTAAAGAGAGCTAAGGTCAGCAGCATGCCCTTTCCTTAAAGTCAGCCTGAATGCCAGTGAAAACCAAGAACTAAAACTCATGACCTTTAGACATCTGGAAATTCCAGCTCGAGAGAGTATGAGAGAGAGGGCCACAGAAAGAGGGGACAACAGACTGATGTGAAATAAGTGATGGGACACAATTATTCATGCTGTAGTGTAGAGTCTTGGCCTTTTGCTGGATGCTTTTGGCTTTGAGATTAAACTTGTTATTCAGTGCTAGCCTAATAATAGGAGAGAGGAACTTACAAGTTCTTTCAGTCCAGCAGTTATTGTGTCTCTCATGATACAGTGAGTGACCGTGTCCAAGTTACATGTCACCCATGCATCCTCTTTATCCTCATATCTGTCATGTTTCTCTTTCTTCCTCACTGTAGCCAGTAACATTGTGCTGATGTCTGCCAAAGCTGTGCTGGTGGATTTTGGCCTAACAGTTCAGATGACGGAGGATGTGTACATTCCTAGAGACCTCAGGGGGACTGAGGTGAGTGTGTGTCTGCGTGTGGGTGAACAGCCGTAACTATAACAAAACTAAAAAAAGCATGATTGCGATTGCACATGAGATAGAACAAACTGAATTCAACATTTTTAGAGAACAGCCCTCATATACTGAGCACATGCTGTTTTTCAGTAAGAGATAACGTTTAGTTTTTTAAACGCACGGCTTAATAGATATCATATTCTTTATTTGTATTTGCCTTGTGAAGAAACTTCAAGGTCAGTGACTTTTTAAATAATCTTAAATTTGAAATCCAATGCCAAGACCCCTATTAGGTTCACATGACTCGTTTAGTCCTATGTCTCAGTGGGAAACTCCCAGGGACACACACACACAGTTTTGATCCTGCCTGGAAAGTCCACTGTGCCTGACAGACTCTGAAACTCACCATATGTTCCACCTGTTCCTAAGTGCTTCGTTCCATTTATGATAGTGTTATTAGGTTTATCTCTAATAGATTTGTTTACAAAAGTGTAGGAGGCTCATGTGTTCCTTATGCAATCATGTATTTCTTCTCGATTATCTGGAAAACATTAAGTTGTACACATTTGTATAATCTGTTAAGCAGAAGGAAGTAACCATCTCCAAAATGTCCCTCTAAAACTCCACAGCATACCAGTAGATTTACTGCTTAACATGCAAAGTGTATGCAAAGCTAATATAAGCTATACAAAGTGTATGGCCAGAAGAATTAAATCTCTGATTATTTATTTTCCTTTTTTGGGTCCAGATGTACATGAGTCCAGAGCTGGTTTTGTGTCGAGGACACAGCACAAAAACAGACATCTACAGCCTGGGCACCACCATTATTCACATGCAGACTGGTAGCCCACCCTGGGTGAGGAGATACCCACGCTCTGCATACCCCTCATACCTCTACATAGTGAGTATATCACGTGATAAGTTTTAAATAGGGGCCAATATGCTGTAAAAGAGATTTGACATTTATACTACAGCGCTGTTGAATTCTCTGTCCTGACTGGACAGAAGGTGTTGATTAATTTTCTGTAAAATCAGTTCTGAGAGTTTCTGGCAGTGTATATTACAGAGCTGGTTTTTATATAATATAATTTCTTTGGTAACGACTCGTACACAGGGAATGGATGAGACTTCTTTGGGACTTGTTTGAGTCTGGTTCCTCTTAGGGTTTATTCCTCGTTATATCTCAAGGGTTATTTCCTTGCCAGTGTTGCTCCTGGCAATATCTGGTGTTAAAGGCACTATATAAATACATTGAGTTTGTAATTTATGTTGTATTTCTGAAAACCAAACTAGCTGAAACTTAGTAGAAAATCAGTACACTTCCATATCAAAGTAAATGAATAATCAATTAATTACTGTACGCGTGAATAAAAGTGTGAATCTGACTGTGTACAGTAGATGAGTGTCAGGCTCACCGTTTCTGTGACCGTATGGAAGCAGTTTCCAGAATGTGGTCAGATATGCCTCCTTTATATTATAACCACATAACACAAACCGAAAACGCCCAGTTGGTGGAGGTTATGACTATTTATCTCCTACACGCTTCTAGCAGTGCTGCAAATCTGATTCGGTTTCTTTCAGTTGTTCCTCTTTAGTTCACTTAGTATCACTGGGTCATTTGTATTTCTGCGTTAGGACTAGTTCTCCTTTCCATGATCTAGCTGGTCTTTTTTTTTTTTCCACTCTGCATACGCTTTTACTGTAAAGGGTTTTTTTTTTTTTTTTGAGCTGTAGCCAGAGGTTACTTTGGGATTGTCATTCGATTTATCAGGTTATTATGTGGAGTTCTTAAGCGTGATTATATAGAAATGTGATCTAAAAATGAAATTGAGACCTTACAATTTTTTAACTTTTTATTCTTCTGTGCTTTTTATGTGTAATTTGGTAGAAAGCATATGCTTAATACATACGCTTAACTCCTCTAACTAAATTTTGCCAAAACACCAGAACCTTCAAAGGTCTTGAAATATAACTTCAGGGAGTGGCATTGGGTATGTTAAAGTTTATCTAGTGTCACGCTATTTCCTCCCTAGTTAACAATGTAACTTCCTCATGAAGCCTAGCCCAGTATTCTGTTGCAGCAATTGTAATTAGACGTGTATCCATGCTGTAGGTTCTGTTTGTGGCTTTTTATCTGATACTGAAGTTTTGGTCACAGTGCTTGATCTGGGGATGAGAATTTGGTGTTATGTTGCTTTACATAATGTTGTCTCATGATGTCAGTGTTGTTGGGTTTCTGTGAACTGAAGCCTCTGATGTACCACATTGTCACAGCCTTACGGTTTTCAGTTCCCCAATATTCCTCTTTCTGTGTGCAAATGTGCAAATTATAATAAGCCCTGCAGCTACAATCCTGTTTGCGTTCATAATTTATTTGAATGTACTTGTGTCTTTGTCTGTCTGTGCAGATCCATAAGCAGGCTCCTCCTCTGGAGGACATATCAGAGGACTGTAGTCCGGCTATGCGAGGCCTTCTAGAGCGAGCACTAGAGAGAGTCCCATCACGGAGGAGCTCTGCCACAGAGCTCCTGCATGAGGAGGCCCTTCACCCTTCACGAGAAGACCAGCCTCGCTGCTGGAGTCTAGACTCTGCCCTTGGAGACAGCACACATCCACTTTTACGTCAACACAGTCAGATGACCGACAGCACGCAAGGTAAACACACAGACACACACTTAGACATCCTGTCAGTCTAGTTATTTGCATTCCTTCACCATTTCTCTTGTTATTTTAGACTCTTCATCGCTGTACACTGAAGATTCTGGCCCATTTAAAAGAAAAGGCTCCCTCTACGTAGACCTGGGTGCTCTGGCTGGCTACTACAACTTTGTTCGTGGACCACCGACTGCAGAGTACGGCTAAAGAAATCTTGAGGACTTTCTTGAGTGTATATTTAGTTTGTGTTTATTGGACTTGTGGGACATGTATAAGGTAGCAAAGTCCTGAGCATACAGTACATGCAGACTGTACGTATGTACGTATGGAACCTCGTGTTTCCTCCTCAATGGCAATTCTGTAACCTCATGTGCCTATAAAAAGGTTGATTTGCTTGATGATGGGCTGGAAATTGCATGTGCTCATTCAGTTCACCGATGGTACGGAAACCAGAATGAGATGAGTAACAGCAGTGTCAGTAGAGTAGTTGTAACTTTCATGCTTATATATCATGAGTGTTGTTAATGATAAAAAGGCAAAAGAGCAAATCATTGTCTCACTTTGGAAAGTGTGTACAGATCAACTTAAATAATAATAATAAAAAACAGTGATTATTAGTAGCTCTTTGTTGTATACAAGAATATGGTCCATAAAGTGTATAAAGGACTATAAAGGTAAAAAGTTGAATCATGCTAAGTATCTAAGTCTGGGTATCTTGCATGATTGAATCATGCAAGATACTCAGATGTGTATGAAAGTGGATTATTGGATTGATGAGACACTGAATAACAACAGTACGGAAAAAATCCTAATTTAATACTAATTGTGTCAGGAAGATGTTTTATTACTCATTTTAGCAGTGCTGGATTCAGAGTTTGTCTCTTTCACATTCTACACACCATGAGGCTGGGCCTTCTCAAGAGAACTCAAGAGACCATGGTCTCATTACATATTAGTGTCTGTAGAACAATTAGTTTGGCTCACCACAAAAACTTTTGTTGAGTAGAAGACATAAAAATGTAGTAAAAAAAAAAAAAAAAGGCATTGGAGAATCTTCCAGGTTCAGTAGTTCTACTATAGACACTTTCAATAGGATATGCTGGATCAAATCCTTTTTTGTATATTTGTGTACTGAAGGTTTTTCTGGTCTTGTTTGCAAAAGGGCAAGTGTAGCTGCTGATTTTCATACCAGCCAATTTGAATTATGTCTGATCGGTGCATTCTGGTCTATATACTATTATTAGGTGTGGATTCTGTTTGGTTGGAATGAAACTCTGCAGCTATACCAGCCCTTTGTGGATAAGATTGGACACCCTTGGTTTACTGTGTATGCTTTTTGTGTATTGCATTTCTCTGCATGTAATCATTTTAATACAGTATGGAGCATTACAGAATTTAGCATTATATATTTCTTTGAAGTTGATTGATGGGACACTGGCTGTTTGCCCATGTTTGTTTTTCAGTACATTTTCGTTTTCAGATGTTCCTGGAAAATGTTAAGCAGTTGTTCCTGTGGAATGTGTTTTTGTTGAGTAAGTTGCAGTGCAAACGGTCACAAAGGATCATGTTACAACACAACTGGTGGCACGTACAAAATTTTGTAGTAGTTTTGTAACCTCATTTAATCATACATGTAAATGTTCTATATTTGCACTATCCTTCCAATAAAACGTTTCTGATAGTATACTTCTATTTTTCATTATTTACTTTGGTGTGAGTGGTTTTCTGCACAATGAGTCTGAGATGAACGTGCACTGTGTTTAGCTTCTACAAAGTACATATAAACTTAAGATATTTTTTTGAGATGAATATTGTTTTTGTTCATAATTTTCTAATTGCTTATTAAGTGAATAAAGCGTTATGAAGTGAATAAAAAAAATTAACATCTGCCCTTTTCTGGTGTGCACATTTTAAGCTATTAAGCTGTTCAGTTTCAGGTGAAAGCAGTAATTGCTTCAGAAGATTTACATACTTAGAAAGTTCCAAGGAAAAAGCACACAGACCTGTACAGTTTACAGGCCATAAATGTTATCAAGGACAGATTTCTGCCTGTCAGCTCTAGCAGAAGGGAATTATTTGCAATACATTTATATGAAATGATAACATGTTTCCCCTTTGTTAGAGTGAGTCACCAAACCATGTGTGACCTTCATTCTCTGACTGCTGTGCGTGTGCATTTCCCTACAACTCTAATCTTTTGCTAATATTTGCTCTATAGATGTACCCTATTTGCTGTGATACTTCTGACTTACACATGTACTGATGAATGCACTTGCTTTCTAGTGTTCTATTAGTTCCACACAAAAGCACTGATAGTTTCAGCCCAGAGATTCTGTCCCTCATTAAACCAGGCAGGAAAGGAAACTACTAGAAACTCTAGAAATATTTAATATAAAAATACAAATATACAAATATTTACCCATTTATTTAAATATATAAATGTTTTCATATTTTCTATGGAAAATGAAAGGAAAATCTGCTTAAGGAAATGTAAAGGTCATTATTAACATAGCTTACCTTGAGTGCTATTGTGTGCCACAGAATGTACTTTCTAAACCATATGCAGTAGTTCCATAAAAATATTTGCATAAATACTAAGAAACATATTTGCATGAGCAAATTTAAAAAAAGCAGACATTCCTAAAGGGCAGCACGGCGGTGAAGTGTTTGAACTGTCATATCACAAACAAGAAGGTTCTGGGTTCGAATCGATTAGCGGAGTCCTTTCTGTGCAGAGTTTGGATGTTCTCCCTTTGCCTGAGAGGGTTTCCTCTAAATACTCTGATTTCCTCCAAAAGGCATGCAGATTAGGTTGACTACTCTAAATTGCCCATAAGTGTGAATGGTTGTCTGTCTCTGTGTTAGCCTTTGAAAGTTTAGTGATCTGCCCAGAGTGTTCCAGGAATCTGGCCTGAGGTCAGCAGGAGTTTCCCGGTTTCCCTACAACCCTGACAGATAAACAGCATAGATAA
>JAOVYU010000067.1:11579481-11590230 GCA_025674565.1 Synodontis membranacea
TTGTAATATTTTTATTTTAAGTAGACAGATTTAATTTCATAATTTTTGAAGTTACCATTACTCTACATCATTTCATTGCATGTGCCTAAGACATTTGCACAGTACTGTACATTTAAAAAGAAAAAAAAAGCACTAATTAAAATTTATGGAAATTCACATTTTCAACTCGCATGTTATTGAAGGATATATATTTTATCAAAGTTGTTCAAATGTCTGTTCAAGTTACTAAATATGGTTGGTAGGTCTAAAACTTTAATGTTACTTCTTGTCTTCATCTTTTGTGAGCAGATCTGTACAATGGCATTAAGAGGATTGGTGTAATTAGTAGGAGTTTAATAGCAGGTGGTGTAGGGCTGTTTGGGTCACAGAGACAGTCTCCAGCAGGAGTAAATAAAAAGGGCCTGTCATGGCTGCCTGCCGTGCTCTGTCCTGTAATTTAGAGTGTGTCTCTGCAGCCTAATCACTGTCTGACTGCTCACTGTTATTACCTGTGCTCACGAGAGGGAGAGGCTCATTCTGTGTGTGTGTGTGTGTGTGTGTGTGTGTGTATACTGGTGCCAGAGAGACAGACTGACCTAAGGGCACTCATTACAGACGTGAGGGACGCTAACCTACAGCCTGAACAGCTCACATGTTTCGCTCTTTGGAGCTCTCTTTACCCAATGAACAAAAAACACTGCCCTACTGAACCCTGCAGGTTTTTCCCCCCTCCCTATCTTTTGCTCTTCTCCTCCTCAGAATTTCTGTTCTATAATCTCAACTTTTTATATTTTCATTTTTTCATTTAAGCAGGAAAAGCCACCATAACAGATTTTACAGTTCTTCAGGTTTCACAAGGACATGTATTCTCACTTGAGTCGTCAGAATGAATTTCACTGTTTGAATACAATTAAAATTTTCCTAATATTTACATACAACGACATCTGCATATTTACATATTCAAAGTCAGGACATCCACATTTAAATGTTTAAGAGCCCATGTTCAACTTACTCACCAAATGTAAGGATATTGAAACATGTTTCTTAACCATTTAAATGAGCTTTGGTTTCAAATGGGTCTGAAAAAATGAGGAATTGGCTTTAAAAAAGTTCATTTCACTTTGAATTTTAAAATTATGCATCTTTTTTTATAAAATCTTTAAAAAAAATATATATATGTGTTTACTAAAAGTAATTCTACAGTAAGTAATTCATTTACAGTAGACATTTCTGTCTCTGTATCTGAATCGCAAATTGCGTTCTGTTGGACGCACCATGTAGTGCATTGGGCCTGTGGTGTCATTGTGTTATACACTATGTAGTGGGAATAAACCACTTGGGATTCAGCCTGGCTGAATTGGTAGTGCATTTAAAAAAAAATAAATAAATAAATAAATATTTTCAAATACATTTAAATAGTTAATTCTTGTATACTTAAAAGTTTAATGCCAAATTACCTAAATTTTAACCCAACTACAGAACTAGGGAAAATGTTGGATAGTGTAACAACGAACACCAGTTTTTGTAATTTCAGGGAAACATTCCCTACGTTTTATATTAATTTTGCCACTTAAACCTTTGTCTTATAGAGCATCATTCTTATTACAGGAAATATATAGAACGTAGTTACAATAGTGAGAAATGTATGTCTGGACCCAGTGAGTGTTAATCAGTATCAGATTTTTTTTTTTTTTTAACAGTCGGTCATTAAATGTTCTGCACGCTCAATGTGGCCACCTGTGTCCGATAGCAGAGAACATTTCTGCCCTGTCATTTACCTAGCAAATTTACCTTCACCCAGTTAGCCAGAGACACCAGAGCCCAAAGCAGTAGCCAGCCTATCATTTCAACTGCCACCTGAGATGATTGCCGTGTTTACACACACAGCATAATAGAAAATGTCTGAACAAAGAGACAGCATTTAAATGATTAAAAGTAGGACCTTACTGGTTACATAAACACTCAATGGCACTTTAGGGTCCCTTAATGGTGGCACTCTTCACTTCAGTTTGAAACTGAGATTTAAATGGCAGAAAGTGCTCTGACCTTGAATAATGATAGGATCATTATTGGACACTAAGACAGTGTGGACTCTTCAGCTTTAAACTAGTTAAGTATAAAACCATCATCACTCCTGCGGCTCTGAAAGTGATGTTGGAAACAGAACTACGGAGTAGTGAATAAAGCCATGCAGTCCATGCACGAGATATTTTGCTTAATGTCCCAATAGCTTGTAGCTTTGGCACAAGAAGCTGTCTCCTTCTGTCCCTTCCATTTTCTTCAAATAATAATAAAAAAAAACATGAAAGCAGTGGCCAGCCCTTAATGTATTGTTCATTACAACATTACAACCAGATGTTCCAAGCAATATATACGTAGGATGAAGGATTTAGCTTTAGTAGGCGTCCTTAGTAAAAGAGAGAGGAAAATTAAATCAAATCAGGATATTTCTTTTAAAATGATTCACTGGACGGCTTTCAAAGGTCCTGCCTACATGGGGACGTTCCAAGAGCTGAGAGTAAAAGAGAGGAAATGATAGTCTTTAAAATACCAAATGACATGCATGTGATGGTTTGCAGAAAGAGGGAGATTTCATATATATCTTTTTCCTCTTTCCAATTACATAGTGCACGTAACAGAGGCCATGTTAGACAGAATGACTATGCAGTGATGTAATGAGATGGTTTTAATGGTGGCATAAGACCAAAAGGCCTAACAGATGGGTTTCTTATTATATTTTCTTTTTCTTGTTATTTTTTTTTTTACATTATTATTTGAGTTTTTTATGTCAGTATCTTTTAAAGTACGCCATATTTACTGCTTTTACTAGTATTTTGAATACGAGACTAAATATTTCATATATTTTGTAATTTGGCTGTACCATTGTAGATGGAATAAGATTCAGGTGCACAGGCTGCAAATCATTCATACATACATACTGTTCATCAAAGTATGAACAGTATGTATGTATGCATGTATATAGTAAATGTACTGTCAAACGTATAGAGAATATTGGGAAGAATGTAAAAACCTGTCGATCTTATTTTCATGCTAAGGAAACTTTTTGAGTGTTGTGTTTTTTATGTGAAATTTTTGTGTCTCAAGGTTCCAGTGTCTCGACTAGACATTCAGATTTAAAAAGGACAACTACTGACTACTCATCAAACTGTCTGTTTGGAAACACATGCATGTCTCCACCGTACAATCAATGAAGTCTTTTCTGTTGCATTAAATCATTCAATTAATCATGGAGAACACCATAGCTAAGCAATTTGGAAATATGGATGCTGAGCATAAACTAGTTATGACTGAATCAACTAGCCCGCCCTGGCCATTCAAGCCTTTTTTACAGACAGTGACAGTGGAGATTAGACAAAACTATCTGCAATTTCGACATTTCCCTCAGATGTGTCAGTGCAGTACTAAGCTAATACTCTCTAAGACTAAAATGACTCTGTAATTACACTTAGCAATAACTGCAAGCTGAACTTCCACAGGTTGAGGAACATCGACTCACATATCCAAAACTCTAAAGAAGTGACAGCACACGAGTTATCAGTTTGCATTGTATCTTTAGCAGAGTGAACAGACATCTCCATTTTAACATAACATTCTCTTATGATTGGGCCTCGTACTTTGTTAGCGCACACTTCTCTCTCTCCAAAAATAGAACAGATGGAGTCCTTCAGACCCCTACTTCCCTCCTCTGAACAGTACACATGCAGGCTACAGAAAGTGTTGCTTCACAGATAGACATGGCACCAGACGGATTGATAACTGCACATACTCGTCTGGGATTTAGTTTCCAAGACATTGGCAAATGATTGCACAATTGTGCACACACATGTATGATAAATGACTGGTGGCCTGTTGAACATGTCAGTCTGTATCTGTTATTCAAGGACACAAAGATAAAAGTTCCAGGAGAGTTCATTTGGTTCTCTCTCACACACTGTATCCGTTACTCCTTTTCTACTGACAGGGTGCTGGGTCTCCAACTATTCTGCACGTTTTCACTGAAAAAGAGCTTTCTTCTCTGGTTATAGCCCTAAAATTTTACTTGTCTGGAACCCTGAATTGGCGATGTCGTGGGTGTGGTCATTTAGTCAGAAAAACAACAATTTAAGACACTCAAAGCTACTGGCAGGAATTACATTTAGAATTAGACATGACCAGTGCATAGACAGTGCAGGGTTAAAGATTATTATTTATTTTTTTTAAAACTTGGTAAATTCATAGTACAACCTGAGCAAATGCAACAAGGCAGGTTGATAATCTATTGCTGGGCTAACATTGAGACAAACGACCATTCCCACTCACACCTATGGGCAATTTAGGCTATATCCACTATAATATGTTTTAGTTATAAAACACATCACTTTTGCTAAGTTTACACCTGGTGTCCATACTACTCCAGAGCTTTTCAGCTGCAAAAATATAGAGTTTTGAAAACTCTTTTGGCCCTATTTTAGTTTGAAAATGAGCTTTGGAAACAACATCCACTTTCATTTCCTGATTAGGTCTTGGCGTATCCTTCCTATCGATCCTACGATTCGTCACGTTCCTATAACATGCAATTTTAAAACTAAAACATTAACGTGGACATAGCCTTAGTCTTAGCCAGTTGACCTGATTCACATGTCTTTGGGCTGTGGATGGAAACTGGAGCTCCTGGAGGAAACCCATGAACTCCACACAGCAAGGCCCAGTTGGCCAGCAGGTTTGAACCCAGAGCGTTCCTGCTGTGAGTCGACAGTGTTAATCACCGCCCCACCCTGCCACCCACAAGTCCATTATCTACAATAGATATTATAATTGTCATATATGTGGCATTGAGAACAACCCAAAAAGCATCCTATTCACACCCTTTTTGCGGCAAAGCTATGATTTTGAGCTCTGTGTCATCTCTTTCCATTTATTAATTACACTGTCTTCCTATCTGTAATATCTTCTTTAAACATGCATCTCAACATGGAATCTCTCGTGACCAACGACAAACACAATGGGTTCACTGAGAAGCAAAAAGCAAGGGATGGATATGTTCTCAGGAGAAGGACAATGGGCACTCTCCTCCATTTGCTTTCCCCTTTCATCCCCGGGGGTCCACAAGGGAGTCAGTAGTTCAGTAGATTCAGTGCAAAATGGGGAAACTTTTGAGAAGAACATCACGCTTAATTAACTGGAGGTAATGATATCATTAACAGGAAGAGCTTCTCTCTGAGAATCTAGGGTTCACACACAAAGTGGAGAGGTGAGTGGAGAGGTCAGCGAAGCAGAACATGGCCAAGAGGAGAGGAGAGTAGAGGAGAGGAGAGGAGAGGAGGTAAGAAAAGATGAGAAGAGAGAACATAGGGCTTTTGGACAGCCACCCTAAGTCTAAAATCATTTTCCTGAATTATAAGTCTTCATAATATTTTCTTTAGTAGATAAATGGGCCTTAATGGAGAACAGAATGTCATGAATTCCTGTGAAGCCAAAGGCTCTATTCATGTAACCGTTTTTCTTTCAATAGATGAGAGTTAATCTCTTGATATCACTAAAACAAACATTCTTTTCTCCATTCTGCGAAGTTAACCTTGTCTGGGAGTGTTTTTGTTTGGTCTGCCTGTTACTCAATGGCCTCTTACACTTCTCTGTCCAGGACAACTACATTTATATACCAGAGGAGGATGTTGCAACATAAACAGTAAGTGGACTGCATTAACAAGACACGGATGAGATATAGTCAGACAAACCATCTTCTGACTGCTACCCAAATGTGTTTGACAAACTGGAAGGATGAATAGCTGATTAAAGACAAATGAACAAGGGCTACTAATATTGATGTGTTTTTCTAAATACTCCAATCCACTGATGGAATGCTAACACACTAAGTGGCAAATGATTTACGGAGACATGAGATGTGTAGTAACTGAAAAAGACAAGCCACAGAGGGTCACGGAAAGGGAAGGAGGGAAACAGAC
Organism: Synodontis membranacea; assembly: GCA_025674565.1. Classification (NCBI taxonomy): domain Eukaryota; kingdom Metazoa; phylum Chordata; class Actinopteri; order Siluriformes; family Mochokidae; genus Synodontis; species Synodontis membranacea. The sequence goes on from JAOVYU010000067.1 coordinate 11,585,424, forward strand.
ATAGACACAAACTGAGCTGGAGGAAAGTACTGAGAGAGGGAAGAAGGGGAATTTCAGAGCGTGTCCTTATCTCCAGACAGGCAGGGCCAGAGTGATAATATGCTCTGGAGACAACGTCCACTCCCATCCTGCACCATGACCTGCCAGCCATGAGTGTGTATATACAGGGTGGAGCACTGGACTTTACAAATAAAGTGCACTTGCACATCCTGACTGGTAACCCTTCCTAATGACAACGAACATTTCGTTTATTCGTCTGTTTTTATAGCTTTGCAATTTGCGAACTTATTGCATCTAACATCAGGTTCACTGTGGAAGCATATTAATTAAATGTATTTCTTTAAGGCGGCAATAGCTCTGGTATTTGTGCTTTTGTTATGTCTGGGGTTAGAGTGACTTCTGGCACACTGGCCCATCCAAAATAAACCAACCAGCAGACAGTGTGGTATGCTTTACTCGCTCTGAACTGTGACTGCTACATGAAACTGAAAATGTGTTCAAAGATGCATAAACCATCCATCTGAGCTCACATACAAGTGAAATGCTAATCGCATTAAGGGTGCTAATTAATGACAATTTGCACACACAAAGTGTAATGATTAACACTGTAATTGTGCTCTTAATACACATAATTGTATGTGTTCAAGACAAAACCTTTTTTTTTTTAACAATGTAACTTCCAAGCAGCACTTATTTCAAACTACATTACAATAAAAATACCTGTCTTAATTTACCAAATTTCCAAAAAAAAATTAAGCCGATGGCACGTGACAATATATTCAAATACAATATGAATGAATTCAATATGAGTATTTCTCAGTAATCAATACTGGCCATTCATAGTAGTTATAACAAGAAACAGGAAGCACCTCGTTATACATGGTATGGTAAGAATATGAAACATTAAATTACTAAGAAGCAGATCATTTTACCCAATAGTATTAACTGTTAAGTATTCACAACTTCCATATGCATTTATCCATTCGAATTTATGTGTAGACTCTAATCTGAATTCATTTAAATTAAGGTCAAAGATTTTCAGTCATTCAAAGTTGTGATTTTTAAATTTACAGTAATATTCAATACACAGAAAACATTATGCCTAACAAATTTCTTGGCAGAGGCCCAACTGAAAAAAAACGAATTTGCATCTCATACCAGACTCAATATCAGCAGGTCATGACTTAAAGATGAAGGTCACTGAATCAATACAGTTCTTCCAAATATTAAGTAAACATGACTGTGTTGGATGTGTGATAAGCATTTAAGAGATTTCAGACGATCGATCATTTATTAGCCCTACTTCATTATTCATCCTACTTATTCATGAGTGGTATAGGCAGCTCGCCAGCAGGTAAAGTTGATGGGACCTTGCAGATTTAAGCACATGCCAACACACAAAGTAAAAATATAATGGCAGATTTATGGTCATGACAGTGCATTGGTTGATTTAATCCATACCCTCATTGTTCTTTCTATCATTTGAGGTATTCTGTATTTATTGGAATACATAATGATGTACAGTACATATTTTTGCTGATGCCTGGCGATGCCTACTCATTCATTCTCAAATGTCTGTAAGTGAATTAACACTCTTACCTTTGTTAAACATCTGATATACAAGGTGGGTCTTTGGATTTACTGCCTCATATAGCCAGATGTACATAGACATGTACAGATGTACAGCGGGTAATCTCAGATATCCGGTTATGTTCATTTTTCACACACACGTCTGGGCTTTCCTAATTAATCTTGGGTGTTGAGGCACAAGGCGAGTGCCTTTAGTGCTGATACAAGGCCCTGCTGCCATTACACTGTTTGCTTTGGGCAGTTTTTTGGCTGGGAGCCACAAGGCCTTTTTGCAGCTAATACAGGGTGAAATGAATAATTCTTATGCAAACATCAAGCACAATAAGCTGGTAAAAAGAGGCTAAAAAGCTCTATATATGCATATATACACATGAAGGAACAGACTATGATGAAAGCTGAAAAAGGGCCGATATAATACACCAGCATTATGCAGCAGTAAAGTCTGAACTTAAGCACTTGCGTATGTGTGTATATGTATGTGGAGAGAGAGAGAGAGAGAGAGAGAGAGAGAGAGAGAGAGAGTGGTGCATGGGGTTGAGGGGTTCGAGGTCTTTCTCCTGGCTTTGGTGGTCTCCCTCATCACTCCCTCAGGGACATTCTCTCTGGCCAATGTAAACAGAGATTAAATAATGGCCTCGACCCACGTAGGTCCCTCTCATCCTCTGTCACTAGTACACACAAACAGACACACACAGACACAGACACACACACACACACACACACACGAAGACTACAGGGCGTGTTTTGAGTTTCTAGTAATCTCTGACTAGCCCTTGTTTGTGGATAGTGATTATATGGCAGCATGCTCTTTGTGCACACACATGCTCACACATACACACGCACACACACGCACGCCAAGGTAATCACCTTCTGACACTACACTGACTGTGACAGATAAACATAAATATTTGCTCTGGATTTGGCTCAGCTACTGGGCTTTGCCAGTGTTCAGTTCAGATCAATTGATAACCTTATCAAATGACAAGACCCAAATATTTGAGATACCAAAGCAGCATTATCAAAAGATCACACAAAATGTGCTCCAAATGTTGGCTAATTGGTTCCTGTTTGGGTCTGTAGGTTACATTTCTGTTGTGTAAAATGTAATTTTAGTTTATAGGTGAGATCACTGTAATGAGCCTGAGCCCATTTACAGCAACTTTGGGCGAAACTAAATTACCTGGATCAATAAGCCAAATATTATAATGCAATTTGAAAGCACTATCTGTTGAAATTGCCACTTTCTAGGAGTTTAATGGTGCATTTGCTAGGGATTTCATTATCTCAGGCTGCTTCTGGAGTTGTGTCTGTGAGGACAGTCTACTTATACGAGATGAGCGAAAAGAAACTACGCAACTCTTCAATTCACAAGAAATGGACAGATGTGTAAAAAAAAACACAACACACATGTTCCATATTTAACATCAGTTATTTGAGTGCAGAATTACTGAAATGAAAAATCCTCACTGCAATCTTCTGTAAAAAGCTTTCTCTAAACCGCAATGAAGATTTAACGTCTGAATCTCGTATCTTTTAATACTATTTATAGGCATTTACGCAGATGTAGAAGGTAAAATACTATACTCTGTTCATATTAAGTTAGCCATTATTGTTTTGAAGGCATAATATATAGCCATAAATATGAGACTGAAGTTAAGCTAAGGCAATGAGCTTATTCCACAAAAGGATTTTCTGTCTGTTTTTTAGGGGTCGAATGTCAAATCAGAGCATTGCATTATTGCATGAACACTGCTTTTATGTCATATTTAGAAACTAATAATTTTGATTAACACACAGGTTTCACCTTCCTACAGAATGGGATTCGGGGGAACCAAAACACAAGAGTAGCACAAACACAGCACTTAAATTACAGATGTTTTTACAATCCAGGTGTGTGTCGTGGTAATAAGTCTATCTCCAGGTGTGTGTTAACACTGAGACTGAATTAGTTACAAACTGCTTGAAACGTTCTCATGAAAAAGACAAGAAAAGAGAGAAACTGTACTGAGGAACTGTACTGGGGATAATAATAATAATAATAATAATAATAATAATAATAATAATAATAGTTTTTGTTATTACATTAGTGGTTATGTGTGCGATTTGACATTCCTAGCTAGTTTCCATTAAGTAACACAGATGGGACTTTATATAGTGCCCTCCATAACTATTGGCACCCCTTAAAGATTAGGAAAAAGGGTTTGGGGGGGAAAATCCACCTTTTGATGAAGTAGCCTCATCTCACACTGTAAAAATGAGGAAAAAGCCAACCTTTAATTGAAATCAATTTAATAAAAGAATACCAAATAATTCATAAAGAATTTTTTTTTTCAACAAAAACAAATGCCACAATTTTTGGCACCCCTTGAAATTATTGTGAACACAATGTAACTGAAGCATATTTCCCATTTACATTGTACATTCTTTTAGTTGATTGGAGTGTAGATACTTTCTATCTAAAAATTCATTTAGTCATCCATCAACATGGGAAAGATGGGAACACACAAACCAAATGAGGGCTTCTAACCCTTTTTCCTAATCTTTACAAGTCGTGCTAATAAAAGTGGAGGCCATTGTATGTACACTGTTCTGGATCATGATTAAAACTAGCGTCCCTAATGGAAGAATCATATATATTATGCATGATCATTATTTTTTTTTTTGCGCATGTGATTATGTAAGTAATGTGTGATATGTATCATGTAAGAAAATTCCATCTGAAAAATAAAAACATGCCAGAGTGGCTCCATGTCACTCAGTATGATTGGAACCTATAAGCTGCTTATTAATGAACTACTGCCTTCACAGCAAGTTTGAAAATTCTCTTAATGGGTTGGGCCAGAGTGCAGGGTGGGCGGTTATTATGGCTCTAAGCTAATAATTACACAATTTGCGAGTTTGAATCCCAGGACTGCCAGAGAGCCTTTACACGCAGCTGCTTGATTTGTGTTCTCTCTTTAAATGGAGCAATGCATTAAATTGACTGTAATTGAAGTCCGTCAGTCTTTCTCTTTGATGTAGGTAACATCATTTTGGATAATGATTTAACAGGATTAAGATGTACTCAAATACAATTTAGGAAAGAACATTCATACAGACTTGAGCCTGTTCTATCCTTACCCAACCTCAGCTTGGCCTTATATAGCCTGTACCAGATTCACAATCACTGTCAATTTTTGTGCCACTATATAAATATAAATATACTATATAAATGTAT
>JAOVYU010000067.1:11658677-11675930 GCA_025674565.1 Synodontis membranacea
TCTGCATGCTCGTCGTCCTCATCGGGGTCTGGACCTGACTGCAGTTCGTCGTCGTACAGATTTAGACAGATTTGTGAGCAATATTTGAGAGTAATGGGTCTTTTGTGTATGTAGAAAATATTTCAGATCTTGAGTTCAGCTCATGCAAAATGGGAGCAAAACTGAGTGTTGCATTTATATTTTTGTTTAGTACGCATAAAAACCTATTGCTGAGAAACTGTCATTAACTGTATACAAGTGCACTTATTAAATCATAGGTTGACCTGATTAAAGCATAAAAACATAGACATATATTGGTATACTGTATATTGTGCAGGTACAATATAACCACAGTAGCCAGTTATTGAGTATAAAAATATTTTATTATTACCAAAACATTTTTCATTTTCATCGACTTCACAACGCTTAGACAAAAAGTCTTATCTTAAAACTTACAACTGTTATCATTAAATTTCCTTGCACGGTTTTACCCCATGTAGATTTAAATACCATTTAATTAATAATAATGGTAGTATAATGTGCCATTTACAAGGAACATTTGAGTGTGCATAATCCTCATTTAGAGCTAGGGAAAGGCTACTGATTTCACATATTTGAACTTACTGCTCATAACAGAGCTTAGTATCAAAATACATGATGTATAGCAGGCAAATATATGTATATAATAGTTCCTTTATATGAAGTTGTAATTCAACATGGTCTGTGTTAAGGCAAGACATCAGAATCAGGTCTGTTACATAGTGATTTTAAAATGCATATTTTGTACCTGCATAGTTTCAATCTTTTATGTTGTAGTTTCGAATCTTGACTGCTTTACCAGCAGCTCTTAACTTTTTACCAGGTTCAGATGCATTTCTGGTTTGTTTGTTTCTTTCCTGGATCACTGATTTCAAGCCCTGAACTTTAACTGGTAATCCGGGATGTGGCGTGTTTCTGTGCTTGTCAGCTCTGGATGATACAGGAACCGTATCTGAAATGATTCAGAGAAAGCAAACACAGGGACATCATTAAATAAGGTCACAGAATTGTGTGTTGTGTCTCTAAATGTAAAGTTATCATACTGGAATCTGAGCTGAATTTTTTTCTTTATTCTATATGCAATACAATGTGTTTGTTTAGGATGTTTTGACTTTTTATTGTCTTACAATTTCTAGTCTGTTATAGCCAGTTTCAGTGTAAAAGGTATCTTATGTACCATACATTTTGTTCCACAATATGGCATCCTCTGTATATTTGAGAACACTAATAACTGCCATTTTCCTTCTAAGCTAAGATCAGTTGGAATTTAGGAACCCCTAAAACACAAGGTTGACAGGGTGAAATATTGGCACATGTTGGTAACATCGCTGCTCTCATGCAGATTTCCCTGAGCCCTTGGCATAAAGAAGGGACTGTTGGGGTCAATCCTAGATACACAGGCAGAAGAGCAAACAAAACAATCAGTACACTTGCATCCAGACTACCCACCTCAATGCCAAGAAAGAAAGCCTGATCACGCTGTACAGTTGTGAAACTGATAATGACAGCGTGTTGTAACATAAGGCAGTAAGATCACACTCAGCAGGTAACACAAATAAAGTATGAAGATATGATAAACCTCATGGTCTTAAATTGCCTATATATCCTCCTAGAGGAAAGTCCACTTTTGTTATCAATGGTCATTCATAGAATGGCATGATGGACTGAAGAAGAAATTAGCTCTGGTCTACTCAGTGCAATGTCACAGATTGGGCAAGCTCTACCAATTGTCCTTGAGGTTAGGGACAGTATGCTTTTTTGTTTCACAAATATTCTGGACATTTGCCTAGATACACTGAATGATGCAAATTTGTTCTTGTCTTTGTTCATTGCTTTGCTTTATTATTTATCAGATAAACAACCGAACCTTCATTAAAATAGAGTTGCATTTCCCTTTTCCCTATTTAGAATATCATTTACCTTTTTCTAGAATTTATGTACAATGCATGATATGATCAGGGATAGGAACTTAAAGTACACTATATGGGTAGAAGTTTGTATACACCATACCATCATGCCCATATGTGAGCCCCAAAGTGTTGCCACAAATTGGAAGCACATAATTGTATAGGATGTCTGTGTACTGGAACCAAGAGACCCAGCATGACAATGGCCCTGTACACAAAGAGAGCTCCACAAAGACATGGTTTGCCAAGGCTGAAGCAGAAGAACTCTTTGCACAGAACCTTAACCACACTGAACACGTTTAGGATGAACTGCACCAAAGGCCTCCACACCCAACATCAGTACCTGACCTCACTAATGCTCTAACACCCCAAAAATCTTGAAACATGTTTCTTGTTGCAAGATGCACTCCATTACATTTATTGGTTAAACAAGTAAAAGCTGGGCTGGGTTTCACCTGTGACTGAACTTGCTGTTAAAAAGGACAAACCAATGTGCAGACCAGAGACCTGCCTGAAGGAAAAAAAGCTGGGAAAAGATCTGAGGAAAAATCTAAAATCAAAGTCAGTGACATTACCAATGACCTCCACAGGGCAGGGGTGAAGGTATAACAAGCCAACCTTCATACATCATTGAAGAAGGCTGCTCATAATCCAAAAAACTGGGCTCACTGGTTAAGCATAGTGGAGTCAGGTTAAGCAAGAGATATGCAACCAAATATTAAGTATTATATATCTGTTCCAATGCTTTTGCTCAAATAAAAGTTGGGTGGACTGTCACCAAAGGTGCCATCTAGCACATGTAGATGTAAATATCATGAAATGAAAGCTACGATTCTGATTCAATGCCTCAAACTCATCTTTTGATCTCAAACCCAAATGTCTGCAAATGTATAGCAAAAATGAAATAATTGGCCTTTCTATTCCAATATTAACAGAGGGGACTGAATATGGCTACTACCAGGGTAAGTACAGAAAACCACCTTGGTCCTCGCTGTTACTAGGAGTGAGAACTGTGGGACTCAAGCCATGCTCCAGCATCTTCCACACATCCTGCAGAGACTCATCAGTACCCACAGAGGACAGCAGGTTTTGGTGAGAGCTTTTGTGGTGCTCTTGGCCTTTAGACTGAGATTGAACAGGGGGATTGTTTTCTTTACTGACTGAATGCTAGGAGAGAGAAAAGAGAGAAATTACGTTTAGCAAGTAAAGGAAAAGACAACTAATCTTTAGTCTCATCAGGAAAGTATCAGCCATGAAAGGATTTTTAAGATGGTGAAAATAACCATCTTTAGATACCTGGAGTCTAACTTTTGTCGGCAGTTTCCATGGGTTGGTGTCACTGGCCCCACTCCCACTCCCACACAGGGGACGAACTACAATGGGATATTTCTTACTCTGATCTCTCTGGGCATATTGCAGTTCCTGGATGGTTGGAAAATAAAATATAACCAAGAAATTATGTACTGGATTGCGTTGGATTGAAATGTTTGCAGTAACACGTCTGATAGAACAGTTCAATCACCTCTTTTCTGGCACTCTCTAATGGCCTCACTGATAACAGCATTGCATAAGAAATATGACTAAATCAGTCATGTTGCATGGAAATATGCTCTTTTACACAGTAAGCTTAGTAAGAAAGTATAATATCTTTTGAACAAAAGTTTATGCAGCTAAGCTTTTGTGTCCTGCTGTCTGGAGCACCTGAGTGGTAAGCTTGTACTGAAGTTGTTCCAGGGCAGATAAACGATCATGTGGCTGGGCATCATCTTTAGATAGTTCTTTATCACAAGGGCTAGGTTTGGATCTTGTTTCAGAATGTTGCAAATCTGACAGACGGAAAAAAAAAATCAAGAACAATTAACATACTAGATCACAATCTTGTTTAATTTATTGAATGTACAATAACAAACGTTATTGCATTCATTAGGTACTCGGGGGGGGGGGGGGGGGTTAATATGACTAATTGTGTAATCTATCTGTAAATAAAAAACGGATTAGCTCAGCATGGTGAAAAAAAACCGAGCAACCCACACACTGTCACAAAAAAGAAGTCAAGAAGCATCAAATGAACTAATAATTCCACAGTATTTGTGCTTTCTGTCACTGTATATTATACAGCAGTTATCAATTATATCAAGTATTGTAAAAAGATGCAGTTCAAATACCAGTCATAATTACTGTATATAATGGGTTACTTCTTCAGAAAGTATTTAGATTTCATATATGCCTTTATCTAACAACGACTCAATTAACGATTTTAGATACAATATCTATTATATATTATTAATAACTTGGTGTGGTGCAAGTCAAACAAAACTCACAGTCTGACTCCATCAGCTGAGCCCTGAGTCTGTTGCCCATCTCAATGAGCTGCTGTTTGTCCTGGCTGAGGCGAGATATCAAACGAGCAGCCTTTTTGAGTTTGGTTTGGAGCAGATGCGGATTGCCAAGATCACTTCCTCTGCCGGCACCCTGTATCAACAGTTGCTGCCTCAGGCTGAGATTCTCCTCCTGAAGCTGCTTCACCAGCTCACTCTAGAAAAGGAGTGAGAATAAAAAATAATGCAAAACAGCATAACAATGCTTGTCATAAAGCTGGATTAAAATGACAAATGACAATTCATTCAGCAAACTGATTTTTGTAAATTCTACAAGTAAAGCAAAACTTACATACAGTGGCTTCAGAAAGACCCCCCTTCATTTTTCCCAACTTCGTTATGTTGCAGCCTGATGCTACAATCATTTCAATTATTTTTCTCATTAATCTACACTCAGTACAATGACAACGTGAAAACAGAATTTTAGACATTTTTGTAAATTTATTAAAAAGAAAAAACTGAAACATTTACATAAGTATCCAGACCCTTTGAAACAACACTTGAAATTTAGCTCAGGTGCCTCATTTCTCTTGATCGTTGCTTAGATGTTTCTACACCTTGATTGGAGTCCACCTGTTGTAAATTAAATTGATTGGACATGATTTGGAAAGGCACACACCTCTCTATAGAAGGCCTCACAACTGACAATGAATATCAGAGCAAAAACCAAGCCATGAGGTCAAAAGAGCTGCCTGAGGAGCTCAGAGACAGGATTGTTGCAAGGCACAGATCTGGGGAAGGGTACAAAACAATGTTTGCTGGACTGAAGGTTCCCATAAGCACAGTTTCCTCCATAAATCTCAAATGGAAGAAGTTTGGTACAACCAGCACTCCTCCAAGAGCTAGTCGCCTGGTCAAACTGCGCAATCTAGGGAGAAGGGCCTGAGTGAGAGATGTGACCAAGAACCAAGAAGCTTCTGCGATCCTGTGTGGAGATGAAACTAAGTTCCAGAAGGACAACCATCACTGTAGCCTTCCACCGATCTGGGTTTTATGGCTAGATGGATGCCTCTCCTCAGTGCAAAACACATGAAAGCCCGCTTGCAAAAAAATGCACCTGAAGGAATCCCAGACTGTGAGGCACAAGATTCTCTGGTCTGGTGAAAACAAGACAGAACTGTTTGGTCTCAATTCTAACCGTTATATCTTGAGGAAACCAGGCACTGCTCATCACCTGCCCAAAACCATCCCAGCAGTGAAGCATGGTGGTGGCAGCATCATGCTCTGGGGATGTTTCAGCAGCAGGGACTGGAAGACTGGTCAGGTTTGCTGGAAAGCTGAATGGAGCAAAAGAACCACAGCACTCAGGACCTCAGACAAAGTTTCACCTTCCAAAATGACAATGACCCTAAGCACACAGCGAAGGCAACACATTAGTGGCTTAGGAACAACTCTGTGAATGTCCTACGGTCCACCAAGCCAGAGCCCCGATTTAAACCCTACTGAATATCTCTGGAGAGACCTGAAAATGGCTGTCCACCGACAGTCCCCATCCAACCTGACTGAGCTTGAGAGGATCTGCAAAGAAGAATGGCAGAAAATCCCCCAAAATGAAAATGCTGCCAAAGGTGCTTCAACTAAGAACTGAATAAGGGGTCTGAATATTTAGGTGAAATGCGATATTTCTGTTTATTCTTTTTAATAAAAGTACAAAAATGTATAAAAAAATCCCTTTTTTTAATTTTTTTTTTTAACTTTGTCCTTATAGGGTATTGAGTGTAGATTTAGCATCATGCTACTATATAACAAAATTAGAAAAAAGTAAAGGAAAGTAAAGTACTTTCTGAAGCCACCGTACATCCTTACATAGAACCTTAAAGCTTTAAGCTTGATAATTATAAGTTCAATTATAAATGTTTTACCTGTTTAAGTATGATAGGCTCTCTCCTGCTTGCAATGTCCAGTTTCAGTGCAGACACCTGAACAAAGACACTGCATTTAAATAATATCTACCAAAAATATTTCTAAGGATTCTGAACTTCTAATAAAAAAAAAACTTGATAATGTGCACAGTTCTGTACATCATGCCCACCTGGTTGCCCAGGGCAACTGTCTCCAGATTATGAAGCACACTTCCTTTTTGATACTCTTCTGCCTCTCTCTTCACCTCCTCTAACTGCAACTCTGCAGCAGTCAACCTTTGCTTCAAACTTGCCTCTTCAGCTGCTGCTCCTCTTTTTTGATTGGCCAGTTTTAACTGTAACGCTTCATTCTCCATTTGCCTTGAGTGACTCTAGAAGATGAAGTAACACAGACATGACCATACAAAATACTGGTCTTTGTACTCAATAAGGACAATGTCATTTAGAATAAATTATAAAACTTACAATCTATTAATGAAGCTGACATCAGCTGAAATGGACACAGTCTAAACTGAGTGGATCTTAGAGATTGGTTTTAGTACCTGCTGTGTGAGCTGGGTCACCAGTGATTCCAAGTGGGCCAGCCTCACTTCCTGTTTCTTCAAAGCAGCAGCGCTGGCTACTTTTTCAGCTCTTAGTCCACCTAGAGAAATAAGAAAAAGAAAAAAAAAACTTGCATAAACACCATGTTAATACCAAACCAGTTATGCTCAGCACTGTTCTCAGGTGATATCATGGCTTGTATTTTTTTTAAACTTTATATTTAAAGAACCATTCACAGTCTTTAAAATAAACACAAAATAGGTTAATGGACAATAATAAATAAATAGATACTTGAACTAGTCAAAGTCACCTATAGTTTCGTTGAGGGACCTGACGTGGTTTTGAAGGTAGGCATTATCAGGGGAAACAGGAAGCACACTTGTAGAAGTTGGAATACAATTAGCTGTCTTAGAGGCTTCTTCTAGCTGATCCTCAAGATGTCTACATTTAGCCTTCAGTTTTTGTAGTTCCTCTTCTAGTGCCTGGTTGTATTCTGTAGCTCCTGCCATAACAATAAATGAAAAGGTTTCAACTGTTACAACAGTTTTTACAGTTACAACAGAATGAGGCTAATTTAAAGGTGAAAATCTGTCGTTTACAACAAAAAGTTAAACTCCACATAAAATCCTCTAAATTTGTGGTTGTGGTCCTTAAATCAAATCCTTGATTTAAGGACCACATGCTCTCATATTGTCACTGCTCTGCTGTGATTCGCCGTATTTACCCCCATCAAGGAGGTTGTTTTCAGTGCAGTTTGTTTGTCTGTTTGTCTGTAAGCAGGTTTGCACAAACACACCCACCCAATTGCCATGAAACCTGGTGGAAGGGTGTAGCATGGCTCAAGGAAGAACCTAATAAATTTTCCACTGGATCCAAGTCAAGGGATTCAGGTATTTGCTCAATAAAGTCATACATCTTAATATCCTGTAGATGGCAGTAAAGTTCAACAGTGACAAATACAGGGTATGTACTGATATCCTGTTCCCATCAGAACACCCCCCCCCCAGTTGAACTGTGGCAAAACATTGTGCAAATGGTTGCCTTTAGTAGAGGGAACTGTAAAACCACAAGTAAAACAAACGATTATCTGCTCACTTGGATTTGACAGTGATTATATTAGTGTGTATTATTTATTGTATGTGTGTTAATGGCATTTGAGCTGAACACTTACAGGGCCATTCAGTCTTTCTGACGTCCGCCTATGGTGACCTCACATACAATAAAATGTTGTACTAAAGGACAATAAGTTTATTGAATATTGGGTCTCCGAAGAGAAACTGCAGCACCAGACACCTCCATACTGTTTCATTTATTGTGTATTTGAGTTGATAATTATTGTATCAAAATGTCAAGCATTTCTATTTAGAATATTCATAGAGCTTAATAATGAAGTGTTCTCACCCTGTTATTGAAGTTTACAGTTCTTTTGGCGTTCAGGCATTAGTGTGCTAACGACTATATTTGCTATTTTTTGAAGCCACCATATATCCAGGCATATAAAGGGGATGCGGTTGCAGATTTGTATATCATAGAAGAGTCATCCTTGGCTGCGGTCTTATAGTTAGTCTATTTATTTGCTAATTTATTTAAATGTGAATTGACCTTGATACTGCCAGGTCAGCTGTCAGGCACCTTTGAGTGTCAGTGGCCTACTGCGGCTTACAGATTTTGTCAGTTGTACAGATATCAATTCCTATTTGACTGAATAAGCATTGACAAAATGGCACTGGAGTTCGCTAGGAGAATGAATTACTTTATCTAGCAAATCATTGCTAGAGAAGAGTAACTGAAGTGAGCAAAGCACGCATTTCATTTTCCACTGCTGTTCATCCACACTTTATATTTCAAATGCTTCTAATCTGATGTGGTCCTTATATTTTTGCAACAAAATGAACAAGCAGACAAATCGTGAACAGATTATGTCAATACAGTTCACAATGGCATGGAAATGGTTGCTAGGCTAGACTACCACACTAAATAATGTTACAACTGATACTATACTGGTTGACATTCTTTGACATTGGCCTGCTGTGTCACAGCCTTTAGAACAATGTAGTCACGAATATGTGCAGGCCATAGGGTCTTTTAAGAAGCGATGCAATGAATGACAGTTTTATAGTTAGTACCTGCAGTGGAAGAGGGTATAGGGTCAGTAGTTGTCACTGAGTTCTGAATTAGGGGCACTTCGGTGCTGAGAGATTCCATTTGTCTCCTCATCTCAGTTATCACCTCCCGCAAGCTGCTGTTCTGCTGCTGGAGCCGCCGCATCTCCTCTGAAGGAAACCTGCTGCTTTCCACTCCAGCTACCTAAGGATAAAAAGAAGCATTATAAACTGTTCAATAGAGTGGAAAAACAGAGTTGACTTTACAGGTAATGTCTCGGCTCACAAGTAGTGCAATCTATTTTGATCACCACAGCCAGTCATGGCTAGAGTCTGACCTTGCTTTAAAGGCCCCATATCCTATACTGTTGCTGTATTTAATCCTTTTTTTCCCCCAGAGTCAAGAATGAATTTTTACATGATATCCCAACCTCTCTCTATCCCTCAGAATTAATCATGTTGTTTGGTTTTTGCGTTATTAGACATCAGTATGAATACAATTTCTGTTCTGATCATATGGTTGCCTCACAAAACGAGACACACCCCAATCCACCTGCAGAATGAAGAAAAAGCTGGATTCTTACCCAAAACAGTAATGTCCAAAAGTCTTAGGTACCGTATTTTGTAAGTACAAATATAGATATTTATTGTATGAATTCTGCATTATTGAGTCAGTACAACAAAAACAATTCAGATTCCAAACATTACTTTTCCAAAAATGTTTATCAATGTATGTCATGAAGTTATGATAATGAAGGCTCCTGGGTTTTGCTGCAAAAAAAAAGTCTCCAGATGAACTGTTTCCAAGATGTTCAAAAGAATTTTACCAGCTCATTCCCTTATAAAACTCCACAAATTGTACCTGGGACAGCTATTTAAGAAGAAGAAGAAAAAAAAAAAGCAAAAGCAAAGGGTCATCAAACCAAATACTGACTTATTTTAGTTCACCACTGTTCACAGAAAGTTGTAGGATTTTTTCTTTTAAGTATAAAGAATTCAATTAATTATTTTTGAAGTCATCTTTACTTTGTAGCATTTCTTTACCCGTGCCGAAGACTTTGGAACAGTATTGTTTATTCACCCTCAGAATAGGAACTTTCATACAATGCAAACACATACTTTGATGGGTAAAAGGAATTATAACTTACACTGGCAGAAATTGTGATAAAAAGAAACCGATCCTAACATGTGGAAAGCTTATAAGCAACAAAGTGAGTAAAGCTGAAACTTACTGGAGACAAAATATTCAGCAATACACATCCAATTCAGAGGTTAAATCCAGACTCAGGATGCTAAGTGCTTAGCTGCCACTAGATGGAGACACCAAAATCTCTTTATGACCTAGCATTTTTTTCTTTTCCCAGCCTTACTTTTAAAAATCCCTTTGATTATCCCTCCTCATTCTGTTGGAAGTAATTATTTTAACCAAGGTATGTTTATAAGTAATAATCTTAAGAGCAAACTTTCAAGCATTCAGGAAGAAGGCCTAAATAAGTTCATAACCACATCCACACATTAAGACAACATTCACCTTTGTTTATCTCAAGATACGCTTTCACGGTCTGTTGCCTGGTGTGGAATGGTGGAAACTTATACGCAACACTAAAGTGCACCACAGCTTACCCAGGTCTTGTTCGGGTCACAACTGTGTCACACTAAGGAAATTAGATTTGTGCATTTAGAATAATATATGGAAGACATTTATTTGATTCACAGGTGAAGCCTGTCAGATTCAGCTTCAAAATAAACGGACACATGCGTTATCAAATATAGCCTTTACTCAAACACTCCCAACAAGAGGCACCTTGAACTTTGAGTGCAGCATACTGATACTGTCACAGCATCCATTGCTGACATGCTATTTAAAGGCCTTTAAATGCTACGTGATAAATGACCTGCAAAGCAAAGGAAGGGAAACTACATACCTCGGGTCTCTCACTGACCTCTGCTATATGTGCTGGCATCACCCTGAATAGTTGGTCAGGGTTATGTATTCAAGTGATGAAAGATTTACTTCTCTGTGTGTGAAGTGAGGTTTTACTGAATGAATAGGAATCACATGCCTGTAGTACTTTTATCTATCGATTTAGCCATCAATTTGGCAGGAACGGCAGCTTTGTGGCCTAACCTGAGAAGCTGAGTTTAAGGTAATTCCACGCAGAGCCTGGTCTCTCTCTATGGTCACGCTCTTTAGCAAACCAACTGTTTCCTGCAGCTCTCGCTCCTTCTCCCTCAATTCAGCATGTACCTGCAGACACATAGTTCAAATCATTAACTCCATCATAAAACCAGTCACAGATTACTTATAGAAGTTTTTAATCTCCCTATATCTATCGCTATATACCTCTTTTCGTGTTTTTGGAGCCATGTGCTGAAATGTGACCTCCAATTATCTTTGTATATAATTGGTCGAGCTCACTGAGTAACTCTCCTGAAGTCATGACTTGATTGGTTTCTGGTGTGATTTTTTTTTAAGCTTGCCTGCATTTATTAAGTGTGAGTTAGCACACCTTTTCTCTGGACTGGGTCAGCCTGTGGATGAGCTCCTCATTTTTGAGGTAGTGTTCAGCACGCATTTCCTCACAGCGCCGCTCCCAGTCCAGCTCCATCTGCACACGCTTTTGCTCCAGAGCCTGTTCCCTCTGAACCGCACTGGACAACTGCTGCTTATACCTGAGTCCATCACACAGGGTGTTATTTGAACACTTTAATCACAGCAGACAGACTTTGAAATGCTTTAAATCACCTTATATTATCTAAATGAAGTCACTCCTGTAGGGCTTTCCACTATTCTTATTTAGAAAAGAATTTCCAGGACTATTTCAAGACATTTTTTTTCTATCAGCTGCAAACATACACTACCAGGCAAAAGTTTGGACATACCTTCCCATTCAATGTTTTTTCTTTATTTTCATGACTATTTACATAGTGTAGGTTCTCACTAAAGGCATCAAAACTATGAATGGAGGAGAGCGATGGAGTGCTGCGCCAGATGGCCTGGCCTCCACAGTCACCTGACCTAAACCCAGTTGAGATGGTTTGGGATGAGATGGAATGCAGAGTGAAGACAAAAGGGCCAACAAGTGCTCAGCATCTCTGGGAACTCCTTCAAGACTGTTGGAAAACTATTTCTGGTGACTACCTCATGAAGCTCATCGAGAGAATGCCAAGAGTGTGCAAAGCAGTGATCAAAGCAAAGGGTGGCTATTTTTAAGAATCTAAGATATAAAACATGTTTTGGGTTATTTCACACTTTCTTTGCTTACTACATAATTAGATATGTGTTCATTCATAGTTTTGAATGCTCTAGTGAGAATCTACATTATGTAAATAGTCATAAAAATAAAGAAAAAACATTGAATGGGAAGGTGTGTCCAAACTTTTGATTGGTAGTGTACATGACAGCTGCTGCTCCTGGAAGGTCATCTTATAATGAATGAATATGCTGACGTCTGTGACATTAAGGTCAACTCCTTACAACCCCTTACTGGCTGACACTCACAAAAACCTGTCTAAAAGCAATTACTTTTTTTCTTTTTGAGAAAGTAAAAGGACTTATACTATTAGAAGTTTAAAGGACTATATTATTATTTAAATATTTCAATTAGTTAAAAAAAAACACCTTTACAACAAAAACAACATACCAAGGAAACAAGAACGTGAACAATGTTCAGATTTCTATTGTATGAAAAACAATTGAAGAAAGATTTTGTACTTTTTTCCAAAAAAATATGTACAGACTTAAAGCTGTATCAGAATCAGTCTTGTTTCCAGGTCTTTTTTTTTTGCATCAGAGGCTTAATTGGTAAAATAAAGATTAAATAAATAAATTTACATAGACCGAGTCAGCAGATAGATTGGCTCTCGATAGTGACCTGCACTTCATCAATCTTACATTTTTGCTTACTTAGCAACAGGTCTAAAGCCAATATAAACACTATCATTATCAGTGTCATTACTGGGAATTCCTACCTCTCTGAATCCTTTTTACATTTCTGCAGCTCTGCTCTGATTCTGGCCTCTCTGTCCCCCGCAGACAGCAGCTCCGTGTCCTTGGCAACCGTTTCTTTAGAGACCTTGGTGATGTAAGCATCCCAGCTGGCCTGTGTCTTCTCCAGCTGTGCACGGAGCCTTTCAGTCAACAGGAGGTTTATTATTATGATAACGCGACAGATTGATAATTTTCTCTCATGTTACTGCTACAGGTGTAACTCCCAAGTTAAAAGGATCTGACTGAAGCAAAGACACAATGGGCAAGAGGTAATTATTATTAATAGCGATGGGGCAATAGCTGTATCTTAATAAAGCATTACGCACCAAACAAATAACAATTTTAGCTTCTTACAGGTTTAATTATAAGTCATGTTAGGGATACTCAAATGCTTTTTAGCATTTTGCAGGATATTACACACAATTAAACTGCCAGTTTGAAACTCTTCCCCTGAGATAGAAGAAGTAGAAGAAAAAAAAAAGTCCTAAACGTATCTTGTTACAGTGGATATATTATCACACTGATGGTGATGCAAAGCTAAGTGATTTGTTAAAAAAAATAAAATAAAATAAAATAAAAATAACACTTTGCTTTGCATCAATAGTAGACCAGGATTTTGTGTTCTCACATTAGCAGAAATAATCAATAATCAACTTGTGTGTGTGGGTGTGATTGTGTGTTTTACTCCTGGATCTGCTGCTCTCTGTGTGACACCTCATCTGCATGTCTTTTCTCTCTCCTCTCCTGCTCCGTGAACAGGCTGTCTAGTTGCATCTGGAGCTGTGTGGCTTTCTTTTTCTCCTCGTGCAGGTCGGAGACATGCACCTCTTTCATGGCCTCCACAGCTGTCTCGCTCTCCCGGGCCCTGCGCTCCAACTCTGCATGCCTGGAGTGAGCAGCAACAGAAACATAGCACTAGTCATTTCACAGCAGCCAAACGACCCTGGCCTGAAGTGCACAAGATATTTTTAGTCCATATATCGCAGTAAAGTTCATGAACTCTGAACGAGTTGTGTTGAGCTATTTTTAAGGGGGTTGTGTAAAGTACATACTGTTCATTCCATGTGTATTTTGAATATAATGCTTTTTATTAGAAATGAAAGCCCTTTTCAAGTTATTCAGCACTAAACTTTACACTGGAGAGATTAGCAGTTTGATGCCATGGATTACTTCCTGTTGTTGACTTCTTCTTCTTTTTTATATTTAGCCTTCATTTGGTTGACTTTTTCCTCAAGCTCTTTAATCCTTAAAAAAAAGAAGAAAAAAAAAAGAAGAGAAAAATAATCTCAGTCTCTGAAAACTTAATTAAATGTGAACTAATACCGATATGCTGTATGGCATAAGAACCTTGAGTCTTTGACTGCAGATGTGTTCTTCAGGTCCCACTCCCTTTGCAAGATCTCTTTCTGTGCTCGTTGACCGAGTTGCTCAGACAGGTGCAGTGCCTCGACGGCCTCGCCGCGGGCTTTGGCATGGACATCCAACTCTTTGCTCAGAAGCTGCACCTGTTAAATGAACCATTGCTTAAAGTAGTCTAAACATCGTAAACCGACGGCTCTAGTCAGCTTTGGCTTGTGATTGCCGTTTCATTAGATTTCACCTTGAGCTCATGAGACAGCACGACGTTACGCAGCTCATCCAGTCTCAGGTTGAACTCGTGTTCCCGTTTTCGCATCTCGCTGTCGAAGTCCGCCAACATTTCCTGTCGCAAATCACAAGAGGACCCAAGCTGTCATGCACATGCACAACTTTACTACAGCTTCACTGGAAGGGCACTGGAAGCATATCTGCTTTTAACAAACAGGAAAAAGCTGCGACAGAGACGATTACAAAATATCCTAAAGGATTTGTGTGGAATTCATTTAGTATTACATTTCCTTATTTTATACATCTAACACAGTCAACTGAAGTGCACATAAAGAATGTTTCAGAATTATTTGTACATAAATAATACAACCCAAGACAATATTGAGTGCTAATAATGCACTACCAACACTGATCAGGTGACCAAGCAGGCACATTAAAATGTAAACTGCATTGAGGACAGGTTTATGTTTTTTAAAGTGTATGTTCTGTTCAATAGTCACCCAGTGTCTAAATGAACTACTTTGGTGACGAATACTACTGACATATCAAAAACGCAGCAGCTGAGCACAACTCAGTTGATCCCAGCTCAACAGGCAAATGTCAAAGGCGATTGGATTGAAATTAATAACACACACCTATTCTCGGTATGAACAACACAGGGTATAACATATTACTCGACAAAAACGTCTAATGCTTAGTGGATCATCAGTTACTATTTTTACAGTGCGACGTGAAAAATCTCTCTAGTGAAATCTCTCTAATGTAGACTAAATATGACAGCTATAGACTTTATTATCAACTTTCTTAAATCAGCAGCTTAGCTTGATGACACGTTAAATACTGCAAATTCAAATGTACCTTAGGGTGACACTTTTTATACTGTACTTCTTGTCCACACAAGGATTTGTGAAGAAAAAAAAAAAAAAAACACACACTCTGGACACTAATTCCTACCTCTATATTATCTGACAGATTGGACTTTGTGAGTGGTACCTGCTTTTGCAGTGCCAGCTCCCCATCTGATGCCTGGATTCGTCGTTGGAGATCCCGTCTCAGCGTCTCATTCTCTTCTCTGAGTGCCTGAATCTCCTCCTCTTTCATACTGAAAAACAAACTCGTTACTGAAGTGGGGATCCACAATGAAAAATCCTTTATTCAGGTATCGACCTGTCTAGCACTTTTAATAACCAGAAATGATTATAATGTATGCAGTGTAATTCAAATGACTATAAATACATTTGTGTAATAGCACTCCTTAACCGTTAGCAAAATTCAATGGCATTTACCTGCAGCCCTTTATCAAGCAGCAGGAGAAGTTTTTTTCAGGAGACATCAAGAATTTCAAAAATGATGTTTCTTGTTACCTGTACACTTTCTCCAGCTGTATCCGGTGCTCTACTCCCCTCTTCTGATACTGAGCCTGCAAATCTTCTTTTTGCTTTTTTTCCTCCCCCAGGGCATCCTGAAGTTTGGCTAACTGGATCCTCAGCTCACTGAGCTCTGCTTGCCGGGCACTTTCTTCAGCCTGGACGCGGACGGCCATCGCATCGTAGTGCTCTAGCTCTCCATCCCGCTCCTCCAGCACACGCAGGTTATACTGGAAGTCATCCCGCAAACGCAGGAAGCGCTCTCTCTGGGAGGAAAGATCACTGGTGGCCTCAGACAGTGCGGTCTCCAGTTGTTGAACACGTAAGGCCTGAAGCCCTTTCCATTCCCTTTCCTTAGAGGCCAGCTGCGCCTCCAGATCTGCGCTGTCCTGCATGGCTATTAAAGGCTGAACATCAGGACAGGGTTCGTCCGGCCCTCAATGGAAAACGAATCTGCAAACACACCAGCACTGTGAAGGGATGCAATCAACAAAGCATTAAATGAATAAATATTTCATATACCATGGTTTGAAGCACTAAATAATTCAAAGGCAATAGCTTTATTGGCATAAAACCCGCGATTTTTGCAAACACAGACGATTTCTTGCATCACAACACTTATAGTCGCCACGCTTTCCCTCAGGAGCAGAGCAATGTGCCAATAACACATTACTTTGCTTAAGTGCTTGTACACTGAGGGCAGAGCAAAATTTATTAGGTTTTTAAAACGGGAGTCAGCGGATGAACACTAGAAACCAAATATTCCTAATTATAATTCTAAACTTTAAGTGAATTTTGATAGAAGGGTGGATTCAATGTTAAAAAAAAATAAAAAAAAAGAATTATATTTTGCTTGTGACTACTCATAACTAAATATGAAAACAACCACTCATACACACACAAATGACTATATAATTATTTTTATAGGCTTTTAGACTACTCTGAACTCTGTGTTGATGTATTGCAAACTTCACAGCATGTTCTGCTCTAATGAAATAAATGCATTTCTATTTGATTTCCCACTTGAAGCTGACTGTACTGTCCAAAAACGTAAAGCTTCCAGATGCACTGCTTCATGTTTAAATAATGCAACAACATCAATAACAAAACAAAAAACATATACAGTACTTTGCAAAAGTCTTAGGCATCCTATTTTTTTTGCGTACAAATAGTGTTATAAATTACATTTTATGAATTCTGCCTTATTGATTCAGTAAAAAAACAATTCATATTCCCAAACGTTACTTTTTAAAAATAAATAAATAAATAATAATAATAATAACTGTAAGCATAAAAATGTTTGTATGTCGGTAAAGAAAGCAACATATGTAAGAGACCACTTTTCAGACAAAAACACACAATGAAGGCTCCTGGGATTTGCTGCAAAAAAAGAAGCAATTGCGATAGTCAAAATCTCCAGGAGAACTGTGTCAGTTTCTCCAAGATGCTCAGGAAAATGTACCAGCTCATGTCCTAATAAAACTGCACAATTTGTACC
>JAOVYU010000067.1:11693290-11707639 GCA_025674565.1 Synodontis membranacea
ATATATATAAAGTAGTTCTCACACATGATTCTCTATTTTTTTCCCTCAAGATGCTGTGTATGTGTGTGTGTGTGTGTGTGTCTATTTCTGTAAGATGTTGAATAAAAGTCATAACTGAAAGAAATTGCTAACTGATGCATGTTCATTCTAAGTGAGCAATAAAACATGAAGAGGCGTGCTGTTATAGGAAGATGATCGATGGAAGGGCGGCGTGATACCTGACACAAGGGCCACTGGCACTTCAGAGATCTTTGTTTTTCCAATAACTGCACCTCAAACAGTGTTGTATTTCTTTTATACAATTTTGAATTTGCTAACGAAGCTGTACGTTCTGGCAGCCCTAAACCGTTGTTCTCTCACTAGCCACTTTTATTCTCTCTTGTACTTAATAAGACAAATATGCATCTGTAAAAAAGGGCTTAATCAGGTTATTTAGATTCTGTAGCACTGTTACTCTACAAATATTAACGTGTGATTTCCATCATAATGGAGCACTTTCTGAACAATCAGGTTCAGTAATCCATAAGCAGTGTGTTTATAAGAGTATAAAGGGAAAGCGTGAAGTCATGAAATTGAAAAGCTTTTCAGGAGACTCAGTGAGGTACACGAGGCATAGAAGCCCGTTTGTGTTATATTAAGAGTGTAGGACATATATTAGTGTTTTCACTTCACCCTCCCCCTTTTTTTGATGACAGATTTACTGGTCCAAGGGATACCATAGTGATATTCAGTACTAGGTAATAGTGTAGTGATCGTTATTGATGATACTATTACTAGGGCAGTGTATGGTTCTGGCTGTAGTTAATTATCTGACCAGGTCTGCCAGTTGCCATGGATGCAGACTGTAATAGCTTGGTGAGAAGTGTCATGAGAGGGGACAGAACATCAGTGTCCTGCTGCAACAGGGCGAGCTACTGGACATGACGAAGACACACACTTGAGACGGTATGCGGGAAGCGCTGTTGTTTTCAGTATGGCTGGAGAGGGACAGAGTGTTTTGCCAGTAAGTGCAGTGCGACTGCAAACAGAGGCAACCATGTCGTGTTGAGTTACTTACACAAAAAATATGGTCCATTATCTGAAGTAAACACAGCTACAGTACACATCAGGAATATTGGCTACTTCGTCATTTCTGCAGGCAGATAGAGGGACTGGCTGGAGCACTAAGACAAAAACACAGAAGATGTGAAAAGAGGACTGAAAAAAACAACAACAAAAAAAACATTTTGGTGGGGAAATAAAACTGCTAAAAAAAACCTAACAAATTCAGACAAATGAGCAGTGAATCAAATCAATGTTATTGTTCATAAATAAAGTGGCTGTTACTCATACAAGTAAATTTCTATCAATACAGTACATCCAATTGTAGTATTCCTCCACTGTACATTTTAGCACCTTTTCTTTCCTTTAAGCCAACTGACTAATCTTATGATCTCGTAGCCAAGCCATCTGTGAACTAAAATCAAGTGTGTCACAGCAGGAAAGAAACTGGAAACAATGGCCTAAACTAGTACATTGGGGATGAGCTTGATGGATTCGAAGAATGTGTCGATGAATGCTCTCATGGACAAATCCATCATAGTGAAATACACATCACATCACCGGACTCTCTCGCTGAACTCTGACCGTACCGATATGTCTCAGCTATCTTGTGCCAGTGCACCCGGTCTATGATTTCATCTCTCGTGTTTAATCTGCCTGCCAATTTTGCAGGACTGAAAATAAAGCCAACAGTCTGATGAAGGTCCTGCAGCCTGATCTGACAAGTGCTGATGAACAAGTACAAGTCTGTGAATAAGAGGTGCCAAACTCAAGTAAAGCTGGGCAAGAATCCAGCAGTTTGGTGTTCAAAGGTTAAAGAGTTCACCAAACAGGACATGAACAAGACAGGAACTGGGAAGACCTGCTCTAAATGCAAGCCGTGCCTTTAAACTGCCAACATTCTTTGGGATCACTGTGACATTAGATAATGACAAACTCTGTTATTCCTGCTTGTTTGATTTACACATCAATGTTTTGTATTTGAAAAGAAAAAGGATGTTTAAAAAATTGCGATTAGTTTTATGAAAACTGGCACTATAAATATGAACATCTGTGCTTGAGTGGTATTAAATAGCATTTGGGCACATTGCTAGAACATAGTTTGTACTTTAGCAGTAAAAAACACAAAATAAAATCTCAGAAGCGTCATCACTGTTTTTTTCCCCACTCATAACCAGCCCATTATGAAACATACCAACCGTGATGTGGCCTAAGCCCTGCCCATTTTGCACAATCATACATTCCTGAAAATCATGCTTCCTGATTTGTCAATTTCCTTTAATAACCACACCAGTTAGTATTGTAGTTGTAAGGCTGTTTGCAAAAATCAGCCCTTACTACTTTCAGAACCTAGAGATAAATATTTCTAGATGCCCTGCATTCATGAAATCTTATACACTCATTCTTATATTTAGAATGATATTACAGAACATCGCAAAATGTGTAAAATCGTTAGCTTTAGGCAGGAAAACACTGTACATGGTATTTTCTTGAGTAAAAAAAAAATAACAAAAGAAATTATATTCCATCAAGCTTTTCTGCAGGGTTTTTTTTTTTTTTTTTAACATTTTTGTATTATTAAAAGAATTGACATGTACTGTATTTATTGCAAAATAAAATACTTTGCTTCAAGGTTGCATGTTTATGATTTAATTAAATGAATTATTTGCACAAATGAAAGTGGGAAAAAAACTAAACACAGAAGGCACTTGTAAGAACATCAGATTTATCATATCTATTTTTAAAAAAACAAAACAAAGCAAACAAAAAACACTTGTTTGTTGAGAAATTTAATATTAAAATTTTCTGCTAAACTTGTTTTGGCTGCTCTGATGCTAAAGTATCACCAGAAGAGGGCAGGTGTCAGACGTCTGCGCTTCTCCAGTAGTAGCAAATTGGTCGTATAAATGTGAAAGAAACTGGTTTCATCTTTATATAAAAGACAAGCTTAGAAGCAGAAAAGTGCAGAAACTTACCTCAAAATTCTCAATTTGTTTTTACAAACAAAACCAGAAATTAATACACTCAATAAACAAAGGTGTATGTGCAGTTAAAATAATACAAGTAACTCATTTATTTACACATGTACAAAAAATGTGGTGCACAAATACAGTGATACAAACTGTAATAGGGCTCATAGATTGGCAAGACAAGACCAAAAATGTGAAGCCCAAAATGTAAATGGGCTTTAGGAAACCGGCAACGCCATCCCCTTATTCAGGTCTCACACACATGCCCGCTTCAAACAGAATAGGTACATTATAACAAGTACATGATCATGTATCAGACGCACCAAAGAAAAGATCATGCTATTCTAGGCGCAGCTTTCTTCAGTCCACACACTGATCTTCATCAGGACACAAATAAAGCAGCTCAGAACACACTTTCTTTAACAAACACACACATCAGTTTTTAGGTCAATCTGTAGAACCAAATCAGTGCTGGAGCATTCATTATAGAGGACCTTGTACTCAATCTTGACAGATAGGTTGCTGTGGAAAGCGTCTGCTCACTGACTACAACTTTAAGTTGCAAGAGTCAGTTCATTATAAAGGAATCATGATTTAACATGTTTAAACAACCGAAGGCTTATTTGCATGATGTGCAGCAGTCAACAGCAGAACCTAAAACACGGTTGAGTTACAACTGGTAATACCTCTTATGTCCAGCACTTCATTTTATTGGCTTGGTATAGAATTAAGAAGGGAAAAAAGAAAAAGAAAAAGGAAAAACCCGTAATGTCTCTGGTAATTTGCATCTCGTTCGTAGTCTCTGTTAGGTGAAAAAAATGGAAACGTACATAGATATATTACAATTTTCACAGCTTAGAAACAGAACAGAGCTCCACCAAGGTAAGGGGCAGTAATAGACCTTAGAAAATGTCAGAAAGAAGAATGAGAAAGGAAAGGGGGAGAGAGGGGGGGAAAAAAAAAAAAAAAAAAAAAAAAGCAGGTAGGTTCCACAGAGCCCTGTTAAATGTATAGTCTAGGGTCCAAGATAATTCATTAATTCAGTAAGGTTTACCATGAGTTAGAAATGCTGACAATTTGGCCCCTTAGCTTTTCAAACTAAAACACAAACATGAGCACGCAACAGTATTGCACCATCCTGCACCGCTCGCCTGTTACAAACAGAAATGGTCAAAACATAATAAAAAAACTACAATGGGTAAAATAAAAGCATTTAAACACTTCTAGATATGGAGCCTTGTAGAGAGAGTTTTAGGACTTGGGAAGGATTTATTTATTAAAAAAAAAAAAAAAAAAAAAAAAGGCAGTATAGCAAATGGATCCAAGTAAACTGTTAAATATATAAACCTTATAAGAAAAACCATACATGATAGTTTATGCAGGAGTGTGGATGTACAGAGAAAGTACTAACATGAAAAGAGACACCAGTGTAAAGGACACTGGAGTTTGGCTGGTCGATTCAGCCTTCGTTAGTTCAGTCCCAATGTCTCCTTAGACAAGGTATGGTCATAAAATTCTCTGCTTGTGTGCACATACACCAGAGTGAAAAAGGAGACTACCAGACAATAGAAGATAAAGTAAGAGCAAGAGAGACCATTCAAGAGGTCAAGTTGATTTTGAACCATTTTGGTTTCATCGGTTAAAGAGACATGGTGTGCCCCGCATCGTTGCTGTATTAGAAGAGCCATGAGTCTGCCATGTGGGTCATCCTCTGCACTCCATGGTCTAGAGTGGGGGGGCTTCTGGGAAATTTATTTGAAATCTAAAGCAAGAAGAGCAGATTTGAATTTTACTATTAAATATGCCAACAAACAGCGAAGTGGCTAATTAAAACAAGTGCTCACCAGGTGCTGCCGTCTTCACACTAGGACGTGATGAGCAGCTATTTGCCGTGATGCTCGAAGGGAATGCTATTCTGAAGTGAAGATAGAGAACATTATAGCACCCTTTTCATTCCCTCGTCTGGCACGTTTAAGAGATACAGTGATTACTAGAAACAAAATCTCTGCAACAATCTAATTATTCAATGATAAAACATATAGTCCTGGCAAATGTGTGAATGATTAGGTGCTGCAAAACAAAGAATCAGAAATAGTATTTTTTAATTAAAATGCCCATAGTAGATTCTCTTTGTGTGTAGTTTGTGTCTATAACGCTTTTCTTATGTAGCTGTTAAGTCCATGGCACTCAGTAAACAATATGCTGATCATAAAGTATGATCTAAATAAAGAGACTTTCATGCACAGAGTCAGGTGATGGACTGATGTTAGAGTTCACGAAAGACAGATTTGACTTCTCCAAGTGCTTTAATGTATTAAGCACTTAGACTCACTATCTGCTGGCCTCAGGCATACATACAGACGACAGAGCTCATCTGTACCTGTGAGGTGGACATGCGTGAGGTTTCTTGCCGTCCTGTCAAGTCTGATGAAGAGACGTTAACCGGTGCACCACGATGAAGCCTCATGCTCACCTTCCTTTCCCGATCTATACCGGATACAGGACGTGGTGAGGATGTGTTTGCTGTGAAAGTATGAGGACGGAATGTAGAAGCAGACACATATTTAATATAAAGTCTCACATCATAGAAGTCATATTAAAGAGTTAGTGGCGAACACAAATACACTGGAAAAAAAACACCAGGTGTGTATGCTCACCTGTGTGCGACGTGGGGGTGAGGGGTGTAGGTGGGGCAACGTCCTGCGTCCCACGGGGTCTCCCAGAGGCTGAAGGGATGCCGCTAGCGGCAGGATTCCTGCTGTGCCTAAGCCTGTCCTCACGGTCTCTCCTCTCTCTCTCTGCCTCCTCTGCTGCACGGTTAGCACCCTGTGGGGGGGAAAAAAAACCAGGCAATTACGATTAAGACTGTAGTGCTTGATCAATCACCCAAAAAATACCTGATCCAAAAACACCTACGTTATATTACAAAGCAGTGCCAATTTTATTAAATTAAAAAAAAAGTACGTAGTACTTACAAATTTGAGCATGTTCCAATCAAAGACATAATCGTACGAGAATCCCTGTCTGTGGAACAGGTTCCTGAAGAGCTGCCTGAGGTAGGAGTAGTCAGGCTTATCATCAAAACGTAGAGAGCGGCAAAAGTTGAGGTATGTTGCAAATTCAGCTGAAAGGGGCAAACACAGACAAAACGTTTAATTTATGTATTATTTGTCTGATTAATTATTGCTTGAGGCACATCCACTGACTGTGGCTAAATTATTCTTTGCCTCATGACCTCACCAACCAAAAGCAATTCTTGTGATTTGTTCCAATATTTTTTATAAAATTACAAATTTTTATTTGATAAAACTACAAATAGCAATGTTTAGGAGAACCATGAATGAGCCAAAAAGACCCCATATATTCCTGGATTGATGCAGTCTTTCTGTATAGATATATTCTTGAGTATTCGTGTACCTCAGAGAATGAGCAAAACACAGAGCATATAAAAGAAAAGCAGTACAGTAGCACAGATACATACATGGGTAGCCCTTGCAAAGCACTTCAATAGGCGTGGACATTTTCTTCTCACTGATGCGCTCGTATTTCTGTCTCTTGGTGGCGGCCTTCAGGCCCTGCCACGGCAGCGAACCCAGATTAAAATACATCAACACGTATCCCAAAGACTCCAGGTCGTCACGCCGAGACTGCTCTGTAGATATACACACAGATAAACACAACACTGCAAACATGCACGGTGAAAGGGCAAGTTCTGAGCAAAGTGTGCTAATATAAACAGGACTACTCTTCCGAGATTTGTGTTCCCCATAAGATGAATGTTCCCCATAAGAAGAATGGCCCAAAAAGTCTGAGGGGAAATTAATCAACATCAATGCAAATATAACTATTCTAAACTTTATAATCCTTACCTATGCCCAGATGAGTGTTGATTGAAGCATAGCGGGCGGTGCCAGTCAGGTTCTTGTTCTCTCTGTATGGAATGTGCTGGTGGGTGCGAGCATCTCTGTATTTCTTGGCTAGACCGAAGTCAATGATGTATACCAGGTTCCCTTTCTTCCCCAGTCCCATTAGGAAGTTATCAGGCTTTACATCTCTGTGAATGAAGTTCTTGGAGTGGATGTACTCTATGCGGCTGATCTGTATGGAGGACAGAAAACATATTGCACATAAATCAGACAGTGTCATGCAGTAATATCTTTAAAAAATAATAATAATTTTTTTTTTTTTTTTTAGTCTGATGTAAATATGCAATGGCAAATTTTAGGTTTGCTTGGCTAACTGACCCATCACATAAATTGTGTCTTGATAATCACTCAAGTAGTTTACTAAGAAGACTCGACCAAAAAAAGGCCAAGTTAAAACTAAGACTTTGGAATTTTGGGTTCTCCGGTAACAAAAAAATTAGTTTGAAAACACAAGCATGGACAATGCTAAATTTGTGAAAAAAAAATCCAAGAAAAAAACAAAAACAGTTCTTGCATTCCAACCAGTTGCAGCCGTTTGTGTGTTGAAGACTACTGTTTGCAACAAGCTCATTTTGTTTTTCAGTTCTTCTTTTCACTGATATAAAAACAGATTCTGCTACGTCCTATACTCCTTTATGCTGCACTAGTGTGCATCTCTCACCATCTGATCAGCAAGCAGGAGAACAGTCTTAAGGCTGAATTTCCTGGAGCAGAAGTTGAAAAGATCTTCCAGACTGGGACCCAGCAGCTCCATGACCATCACATTATAGTCCCCCTCTGCACCACACCACTTTATGGTAGGGATACCAACTGCCACATAACAACCATTACTCATTAGAATAAAAATACAATCAAAATGGGCAAAGTGACACAAAACTAAGCCAATTTTAAATAAGAGGAAAAGAAAAAAAAAGTATTTTAAATTCCAATATTGTATAGTACCTCCCCCCTGCATCATCTTGTAGATCTTGCTCTCAATGTGAAGTTGAGGATGCTTTGTCTTCACACATTCTAGCTTGATGGCCACTTCCTCCCTTACTGAAATATCAGTGCCTGGAATGAAGAAAAAAAAAGAGGATCATTAGGATTGTGAAACAGGTCAGGTTATGCATGTTCTATTGCCACAGAGACTGTAAATTTTCCACTCAGTATGGCATAACTATACTTGCATGACTAAACTTGGAGCCATGGCTCAATATTTAGGCAGTGTCAATGGTGTAAAAAGTAGGAAACTATTTAACAGACGAGTATAAAGTCTTCTGATGACCGATAAAAGCACCTCTCTCTTCATTGCTTATACACTGCATGATGAGCACAATTAATATTTTAGTGTTACTGAATGAGGTCTTGCTATAAATCAGACTGGAAAAAAGCCAACTGGTTATACTGAGTGACAAACATTCACCTTTTAGCACAACAGACAATGCTGAGACAATACTGTTTAGATTTCAGTTCAATTTTTTCTACTTCTAGTTTTCATTGGTTTTTATCTCAATATTAAAAATGATTTAAAACCACAGTCGTGACCACAATAAAGCATTCAATGAGCATGAGCCTATAAATGGATCACGAGAGTCACATGGCCCTGCATCCCTAGCCAATCCAAGACAATGTACTGAATAAGATGAAGTTTTTTTCTTTAAACTTTTTGAATCTTACTGTTGATGTATTTGTAGTACAGAGAAACACAACCAGACATCCTATTTCCACCAATCCGACTGCACACACCGCTGTGCGCTACACTTACCCATAAACAAACCAGCTACACTTCTGCAAACTAACCTTAACTGCCAAAGTCTGTTTTCATCGGTTGATGATCAAAAAGCCTAATTTTGAACTGACATATCAACCAGTTACTACAGCAAACTCATAGCCAAGTGAAATATGAAACTCTGTATTCTGTGAAATCACTATCTCCTAATTAATCATTTACCTGCCAGAAACACAACTTGTTGAAACACATAATAAGGATATTCGGTCATTTAAATATCAAACATCTATTTAAACAAAGGAACAGGAGAACTGCCTAATTCTTCTGACACAAAGTCAAAGACCTGTTGTACAGGGTTTACAGTGAAGGTGGGTGTTTCAAATGCAAACAACGCTTCCACGTCAAGAAGATAAACAAGTCCTGACAATCACTTCCTGCTCTAACTAGAAAACTTCAGTTTCAGGTCAGAATTGGTAACAAGGAACATGCTTGGTCAGATCTTTTTGAATAGACATAGATTTAAGTGAATGCATTCTCTTGGCACATTGTTGAAATAGTGAGCAGGTCAAAACCCATCCTCATCTGAGCACAATGTAAACAGTGCAGTGTTACCTGGCTGCAATAAAGTTCCAGAGACTGTAAAGACAAAGCATTGTCCAAAATCTAATTTCACATGAGCAAAAACTGAAAAAAAATGAAAAAGCTAATTTTCTGTCTGACTGAGGAAGACGGTTGGTTCAGCTTGGCTACAAAGTGTTAACGAAATACACAATATCCACACCATATGGCTTGGACGCAGGAGGCTTATGTAAGCTGTATCTTACTGAAGCACTGATGTAAGGATGTGCAAAGGAATTGTTCACTAGGTGAGTCACTCACCTGTGGCCTCCCTAGTGCCCAGTGACGTGTGTGTAAGAAACCTGCTGGGAAATCCCTAACACAAACAGTGGTCAAGAAGAGCTAGAGGAGTACGTTTATGTGAAAAGAAGGGGTATTAGAGCAGCTGAACTATTACTGAAATGCTCATTATCTACATGTAGTAATTCTGAGCGAGTTATATTTCGTCTTATACAGTAAACCCTCATTTATCGCGGTTAATCCGTTCCAGACTCCACCGCGATAAGTGAATTTCCGCGAAGTAGGATTCTTTATTTATATATCGGATATTTTCATAGTTAGAGCACAGAAAACCTGTTTACGACCTTCTAAATATGAGTTTTAGCATTATTAGAGCCCTCTAGACATGAAATAACACCTGATTTTTTTTTGGAAAAAAGTTAATAAAAAATAAAAATAATTGACTCAAGACAACTGAGCGCAATCCGCATTTTTACTGTCTCAATCAACTTTTTAATGAATATACTGCATTTGAAAAAACGGCGATAGAGTGAAGCCGTGAAATTCGAACCGCGTGACAAGGGTCGACTGCACTCGTATCTTTATAATACTCATTACATACATGTGGGCATATTGAAAAGCCAAGTGTTTCTCAAAGCACTTTTAGTGACTGTATAATAATTTAAAAAAACACATTATAAACAGAAAACAATGTGAAATTTAAGCAAAACCAAAACGCCCCAACCATAAAGTGTGACCTTTAACCATCTATTACACCAACACACCACACAATGGCATGAAACTTGCGTACAACTAGCGCCACTTTTTCATTCCTACATGCTTTGCCAGCTATGTTCAAGACTTATTAACGTTTACAAGAAATAACACAGTCGACCATTATACGATCTGACATACACACGGTTCTGTTCGGCCACAATACCTGACTTTTCACAGCTTTCGTTTTGCTTGGATTTTTCAGTTAAATCCTAGTTAGACAAACACTTTCCCCTGAATCTTGCATTAAAAACAAATGACAGATTTTCTTTCTTTTCTTTCCTTTCCTTTTAAACGTATGAAACTGCCACCAGGGGCAATAACACAGAACACGTACCATCATATTATAAAAACTATGATAACAGGAGGCCTGATCTGTTTGGTCTCACCTTAAACACTGAACACAGCCGAACAAAACTGTTCCAGACATAAAAGGTCCACATACTGTGGTTATGATGATTCCTGAATATTTTTCCGACATTTAAACCTCTCTGCTGCATCTCGGGCCCCAGTTTTCTGCAAAGTTGTTCCACTCCTCAAATCCCCCCCCCCCAAAGGAGTGAACACTGAAGACAGGGTCAGTGGAGTTAGAGGAAAAAATGAAAAACCTTCTACATACTGTAAACAGCTCATAAACTCAAGGATCCACAGAGAGCGTGTTTCATAACTGTGTAAAAACTCAGCACCACATTGACTTATGTAACACACATATGATCATGAGGCAGTATAGCAGGATGGGGGGTGTGTGTGTGTGTGTGTGTGTGTGTGTGTGTGTGTAACCAAATCAGCTGATTCTTATCCACTGATATGGACACTTAATGTCTCATCATCTCCAGCAGGTCTTGTACTGTAAGATCACTCCTAAAAAGGTCTGATCAAACAACAACAAGGCAGATGATTCTGATTGGATCTGATATCAGTTTAGGATTAAAAACAGAACCAAAACTGATGACATTTTAAAAGTAAGAGAAAAAAAAAGGAGAGTTCAGACTTCAACAAATATTACAAGCGACGAAATGATTAAGAAACTCATTCAGAGAGAGAGAGAGAGAGAGATCGAGAGAGAGAGAGAGAGAGATCATGTTCACCAGAACAACTCCATGGTCAAAGCTGGTAATGAGATTTTAATCATCTCAGAAAGCCATTCTCTTTAATGCTCGGACATATTGAAATGTCAGGACAATAATCTGAACTAAATGTAAATGTTAACTTTAATTGAGTGTTTGCTCAGGACAAACAGCTCGCCCTGGCTCACTACACACAGCTCCCTCTTTCACAAGACATTTCACTTCATCTTCAACCACAACAATCATACCAAGTCACACTGTCAGGTGAAGAGGAAAATAAACTGGGATATTTTACTCACCTAAATAAATGTCACCGAAGGATCCACTCCCGATCTTTCTGCCCAGTCTGTATCTGTTTCCCACTCGGAGATCCATGGCTGTGATCTAGCAGGATAGCTAAGCTTTCTTCTTCTTGAAAACAACAAAAACACAACTACTCACCGAGTTTAACAACGCACAGTTCAATAAGAAACGCTTAACAATCCTACCTTGTGTCGTTTTTTTTTTCTTTTTAAAAAATAAAAACTTTACGCCGCTCAAAAGCCCTTCTGAATCCCTGAGAAGAATCTGGATCCTTTCGCCCGACTTCACTTTTCACCATCACTTTTCTAATATATCGGATAATAAAACGCCACAATATTAACCTCGGCTGGAAGCTCAGAGACTGTAGATTATGCTCTCCTGGATTTCATCTTGAATTTCTCTTTCTGTAAAGAAGATGGAAATGGATTTTTATCGCCCGAGCCGTTGGCTTTCTCCAGTAATCGCCTCCCCCCCCCAGCTGTCACAGGCCTTCCATCCTCTCACACACACACAAACGGGACGTGATGACGTCAGTTCCTGTAGCAGCAGCGACTCATCCAAACCGGAAGTTGAAACGTTGAAGAGTCATTTGGTCGAAGCAGATCGATCATGAAAACTAATATATTAACCCCCCCCCCCCAAAAAAAAAATAAAAATAAAAATAATAAACAAACAAACAATGAATAAAATTCATTAATAAATAAATAAATAATATATTATACATAAATAAATATAATTACAAGTAATATAAATAGATAGATCGATAGATCGATAGATAGAGTACTTCATCCCTGGAGGGAAATTGAAGTGTTACAGGAGCAATTCACATAAAACAAGACAGTAAACAGTAATTAAATAATGTGGTAGGAAAATAATAGTAATAATAATAAAAAAAATCTGTATAATTTCTGTATAACAGAAGTCAATTGTGCAAATTAAGATGTTTAGAGTGCTATAAAATAAAATATGCTATAAAAAATAACAAATAAAATTATTATTATTATTATTATTATAAATAAATAATATAAAATCAAATTAAGATTAATCCCAGTATTATGTTTGTGGGCCTAAGTGACGCAAAAAGAAATCCTTTTGTAGATATTATAATTGTCAAATATTAAAGTCTCAGGATATTAATATGAAAATTACATTTGTTATATGTTCTGTAATAATAATAATAATAATAATAATAATAATAATAATAATAATAATAAAAATCTGTATAATTTCTGTATAACAGAAGTCAATTGTGCAAATTAAGATGTTTAGAGTGATATAAAATAAAATATGCTATAAAAAAAAAAAGTCAAATTAATATTAATCCCAGAATTATATTTGTGGGCCTAAGTGATGCAAAAAAACATCCTTTTGTAGATATTATAATTATAAAATCTCAGGATATTAAAATTATATGAAAATTACATTTGTTATATGTTCTGTAATAATAATAATAATAATAATAATAATAATAATAATTATAATAACAGTAGAAGGGGTATCTGAGTGTAGAAAACTTGTAGAAAAGCTGCAGCATCTCTCTTTTAAAAGCTGTTTATTTCCCACTGATCTCCTTCCTCGTGAATAAGAACTGTGACACATATGGTACTACTTCTGCAAGTCGGCAGTGCGCGTGAATAACCACAGAGCCACGCCCACCAAGTCGCTGATAGGTAGAGAATGTTTTTCTTGATTTGACGGGGAGCCAATCAGAAAGCCGTCTCCCGCCTCTAGCGGTCCAGATTATTGCGTAATCGGAAATGCACGTGTTCTCCAACGCGCTGTTCGTGGGGTCTGAGATAAACAAACCGGGGACTGTTGTTCCGTCTAAGGAAATTCAGTCATTCTTTTAACCTGCTTTTATTGCCATGTAGGCTATATCAGTGGGTTTAATGACAGTTAGAGCTTTTTTGTTTCTTTGCTGTACTTGCTACATGACTGAAGGAGAAGGCAGCATTGACATATCTGTAAATAAATAGGCTAACAGGATTAGGTACATTATAGGATATAGATAAATATATGATCAAATGATAATCTTATAACATGGAAACCATGATTGGATTTGAGAGAAATGGAATATCTGATACAGTTACCATATAATAATAATAATAATAATAATAATAATAATAATAATAATAATAATGATAATAATAATGATAGTAATAATAGTAATAATAGTAATAATAATAAAAGATGTATTTATTTATTTATCTCTCTCTCGCTCTCTCTCTCTCTGGCTCATAAAGTCATGCAGCATTTAGGGAATGTCAGTGCAGTAAAACATTTAAAGTGTTTTAGCTGTATAACTGACAATGGTATTTGATGATTTACAAAAGATAAGATAAGATAAGACACACTCTTAGAAAATATGGAACCTTAGGGGTTCTTCAGTTGCCCTTCTGAACGCCTTAAAGGTTTTACATAGAACTACAACAGCGTATTACAAAAGGAGATGTACATTATAAAAGCCATGATATGACATTTCATCATTAAGGCCCAATTGATTATGGATACATAACCTCAACATTGAAAGGCTTAAACGAATAAACAATACAATGAATTAACTTCTCTCTGACTTTTTTTGGCTGACTGTCATGTGTAGTAACTCCCTGTATCTTGCCATCACACATTCCACCACATGATGATATGATGATGATGATGATGATGTTGATGCAAGAAGCAGAAGAGTACAGTACAGGAAGTAGACTGTGTATACAACTGTT
>JAOVYU010000067.1:11741138-11753239 GCA_025674565.1 Synodontis membranacea
GGCAGCTGGGCCGGGCCCAGCAACCTCTGACGGGGGTGGGGGTGGGGGCTGTCACCAATCGTATATTTTCGCTGACAATCTCCGACGGGGGTGGGGGGTTGGGGGGTTGTTGTTCGGGCTGTTACCGATCATATATTTTCGCCGAAAATCTCAGATGGGGCGGAGCCGACCGTTCCGAATTCATAATTTCGCCGACAACCTTTCTTCGGCAGGCTGGATTGAATCACTATGTGGTCCGGATGTGTCCCGGGGGCTGTAGTTTTCATGCGATTTACTCTTCAGTAAAAGGGCATTACCTAAAAGTACATTTGATCCTTATATTAAAAAAACAGTTGCTTTTTATTTGCTGGAAAATTGGCACTGGAACATTGGTAACAAACATCTAGCCATGGTAAGTCTAGTCAACCAGACATATCCTAGCAAAAGTTAGTTGCCTAAATTTGTTAATATTAGAAGTTAAATTGACCTTGATAAACTAATCCTTACTGTGCTATTGGTAAAAACCCTCAACCCTCAAATACCTACTTAAGAACTCACAGGTAACTATGCAGGAACTAAGTTGGAATTAATGAGTAGCTCTTAATTAACACTTATCTTACAAATATTAACTACTAAGAACTACTAGTTTATTACTAACCAAGTACGTTAATAAGAGTACATTGTTAACTAATCAGTAATTAACTGAGTCTTCCATTTCTCCTGCAGAACTACTAGCTATCTATGGCTTTACTGCCTTTAACTACTGATTACTTACTGACACTAATTCTGACACTAATAATGACAATGCCTTACTCCTTGATACCTATTACCTAAAATACCTTGACCAATTCCAATACCTCTGTCTAATATGTGAATGTCTATATGAGATACTATAGGTCTTCTCAGAGGAGCACAGGGATGGTGTGTTGATTTCATTTAGCTAGATAAGGTCTAAAAAAAAAGAAATGGTCAGAAATTACCTACAAAATTACAAAGCTGCAAAGTAACAATGAGCAACAAATATTATTCTTCAACATACTTTCAAAAGTGTTGCAATTAATTTACTTTTAAATAATAAAACACTGTTGTTTCAATAATTAGTATTTAATGACCATGTGTAACATGGTTCCATTTTACCATTATCTACTGAAGAACAACAGAGCAATATTCGTCAGTCGTTAGTAGTGAGTTTCCATGTGTTTGACTTTACAGTATTCTTCATAAATTCATTATTAACTACTGACGTACAATGCAATAGCACTTCAGTCTTAAGTACAGTAATGAGCTAATGGAGAACTATTCCCTCGCTACTGCTTAGTTACCCATGGGTTGTTGAACAATACTGTAAACTTCACAATTACTGGCACCCGTCGATAACCCGGATGGGTGTATAAAACACACATAACACGCAATGAATAAAAATGTTTCACTCAGTCATCTGAGAAAACTAATATAACCGAAATTTGTCAGAAACTGAACTCAGGAATATACTACACCTACAGACAGTAATGAGGCAAAGAAGATCTCAATTTCAAAATTGGACAGTTGGATAGTTCAATATAAACACCACGTCCATTACAAAAAGCTATTTTAAAGATGTTGGAAGAAAGAAGCTCTTTCTGGGTGCATCCTACAAAATGCAGCATTGTGTTCTTCTAATAACTTCATTATTGCTCAATTCAACTAGACTTGTGCGATGTACTCAGATGAGACAAAAAATAAATAAATAAATAAATAAAATAAAATAAGATGAGATTTTTTCACAAAACAAGGGCATCTTGTACAAAGCTCCCCATTGCCACTGTAATATGGTAGTAGAACATTTCTTTGTACTGGATCCTGAAGCGTGAAGATTAATGACTTCATGAATTCCACCAAAAACCTGGCTGCCTCTGCCAAATATTAAAATGGCATCATATATGGATCACCAAACCTATATCTGAAACAGAATCACTATTACGCAATGGCCAATTTAGTCTAATTTTAACTTTATTGCAAACCTGAGGTATGAGTTGAAAAGGGCACCTGCACAAATCTCCCAATACAAAGGAAGTGAAAAAACAAAACAACCCCTACTTACATTCATTTACTTGTTCATTATAAGTGACCATTTTATCCCGGTCAGGGGATGCAGAGCCTATACAAGAGCACTGAGCGTGAAGCAGGAACACACCTGTTACTGTTGCTTATTTTGTATATTATCATTTTGCTTATTTTTCTGAATGGCTGTCAATAATTCAGGAGTTGAACATAGATGCTGGGCTATATATTTAATAAAGGGGTGCTGTTTCTCCAAGATCCATAAGACATTAAAACACAACGAAGACTGCGTGTTGAAGAAAGAAATATTTATTAATAATCATATTAATCATGATGATAATAATCATAAGATAATGATATAATAAATAGTACTGGTTGTCTGAAGCACATTGGAAGCATACAGAAAGAGAACAACTCAAATGCAAAGTTAGACCCAGAACAGTCTTTTGATTTTTCAATATTGATTTTCTGCTTATTTTTCTAAACTTGTACTTATTTGGAACAACTGCAAAATATATATGAAGAAAATAACCTGAAAATATTAAAAAATAGCTTTGTTGTTACATTGAGCCAGTGTAGCACAATAAGAACACTGTTGTTGTTGTTTTTTTTTTATTATTTATATAACACATTTTGTATTAAGCTGACAGTAGAAGGAGATTTTGTACATTTGTAGAAAATAACAGGGCTGGAAGCACAGACACTGGATGGACTGACGGATGAGTGGACGGATGGAGGTGTGGATACTCTTTCACTGAGTTGGCCTTCTCACACCCCATTCAAACCTTTGTGCTTAGGGGAACTGGTGAAAACACACACATGGCTACAGGTTGTGGAGAGGGCGTGTGACTGCTGAACTAGATTTAGGTTTGCGTTCATAACGATCGGATTCCTTCGTCAATCTGAGTTCGACAAAGGGTTCGAATCTGAGTTTGCATAACTGCTCATGGGCCTGGTAGGAAGACAAATTTTGGATGAGGGGAATGATAGAGAAGCACAAGTTTCATTTCGGCTTAAGCTAAAGGGAGGAGTATGAGCACACTACAGTTTGCATTGCCTCTTGGCTTTGGGTTGAGGAAGACAGGGTGAGCTGACTTTGGTGCTTAGGTGGACACGTCTTCAGACTTCAAGGAAGGAAAAAGAGCACAGGGTGAAGACAACAAGCCAAAAGATACAGTGCAAGGGCTGATACACACCTTACAGCAGTCTAAAACCAGGACATGTAAACAAGATATATGTCATACAGACAAAAGCAAATAAATCCAGAGGTCTTGGATCTCTGTGAAATTGACATCTTTTGTTACTTTGTTCAGTTACAGTCTCTTTCAGTACAGAAACGTCCAGTCGAATTTAATGTCCCTGAAACCGCTTGTCTTGACGGTTAGCTCCCATCCACCATTGCTGATGCATGCTGATGCTCCATAACTCTCCTCTAACAGGTGAACAAGTGCCTCCATTGCCCAGTGTATAGTTACCTTTAATGTACTACAATCGCTGAGATACGAGTTGCCAGCTTGATAGAAAACAAAGTATTGTTCTGAAAGCAAAAAAAAAAAAAATGCAGCGAAGAGGAGTTATATTTTCATGGGGTGGAACGTGTAAGTTCTGTCTTGACATAACACCTGAGTCCAAGGAAGCTCATGATTTTGCAAAGCTTGGGAATGGCATCTGGAGAAGAGCCTTACCTACACACTATTAAACGTACCGTTCTTTTGACTGAACCAAAATCCTGGAAAATCAGCATGTCTGATTTGCATGTCACATAAAAAAAGATCCATATTTTAATTTCACATACAGAGTAATACATCTTAACAGGAAGCTTTTGCATGTAAGTAAAACTTTTTTCACATTTTGCATCAAAACAAAAACATTTCGCTGTTTTCCTTCTAACCTCAGTACATTGTTCCTTTCCTTCAAGCACATTGGTGAACCGATTCTGACTGATCACATTGTCCTGGAGTGCTCCTTTTTTTTTTTTTTTGTCTCATATCAGTAGTCGACACAGACATCGCCATTAGAACTCAGGTCCAGTACCAGAACAGAGACTAGCTAGACCATGTACATACACTTACAAAGTACTACTTCAAAAATAAAGACATATACCTAAAAAGTTCAAGAGTTTGAAGTACATTCAATAGCTGAAACGAAGAATCAGACAGACAGAGAAATGCCACCGAAGTAAAAATCTCTCAGTACACTGACAGTGCAAAACCTGAACCACCATTGAAAATAAGAAATAAAATCATCGTCTGAAGGGTCGCAAAGTCACAAATAGATATATTCATATAGAAATTTTTTTTTTCTCCATACTTGTAATACAATAATACAACATTAGTAAATGGCTACAATTGACATTTGACCCATGCTCAGCAGCATGTTATTAGTACAATGTTTAACTATATATGGATATCACTAAAGTGGAGCTCAGTAGAAGTAGAAAGGTAACAGACTTTAGTAAAATTTTGCTTGCAACCCTTTGACTAAAACTACTGCCCATCTCACTTTGTTTCCCACATTATAGCAGGCAAGAGCCCATTTTCAAGATGGATAGCCAAACTCCTGTGACAATACAAAGCAGACAGCTCCAATTGTCTTAATTTGTAGCCCCCTGACACCATGTACAAAAATGGTTTACTACACAACATGGCCACCTCCACAACAACACTACAATGTAATGCTTTTTGGTAGCACTGAGGCCATGAAGCCCCTTTCCAACCATTTCCCACTTAGTCCCTTGTGACCATTCCATGCCCACACACACTATATCACTCACACGCACACACACAAAACACACAATACAGACATACACACAGCCTTATATGTCTCAGTGCGCCCATCTTTTTCTTCACTGGGCCTTTACACATTGTGCTACTGAAAACAGAGGGTTGTCAGACAGCATGAATGCCTGTATGAACTGCATCTTTTCATTTGGGGACGGGGATTACGTGGTCTTGTAGCTTTAGCAATTGCCACACTTAACCATAACCATTAAAGAATTCATGATGACAATTTATCACACACACTGTATGGGAACAGCCTCAAAGACATCTCCATCACTCTTTTTTTTTTTCTTTTCTTTTCTTCTCTTTTCTTTTCTTTTGTGGACAGGCTTTCGGTGGTATATTTACAGTATCTTGAAAAGACCTGCCTATCCTATTTAAATTATAATATTATGCGTTCTTAACAAATTTGAAAGTCTTTTAAAAGCATCGTCTCTTGATATCGGCATGAAATGTAATTACAGTACAGTGGATCAATATTGGCAAAATTCAAATGAAAAATGATTTCAGATTCATGTCAAGTTTATAAAACTGCTTTAAGCCAATGAAACTGAGATTTAGGAGAAATGGAGGGTGACGGAGTGAATAAAAGCTTCTTTTTCAGGCCTACATCAATGACTAAAGGCCCTTGACCTTTCTTTCGACGATGTAATGCTGTTCAACAGGAACATAGCCTTTGTCCACCGAGGCATTAGCTGTCACTTCTGACCCATAGCAGAAGGTCAGTGATGGAAGACTCAGGCCTACCACACACTGGAGTCCTAGACAAAGCCAGGCTGCATGGACTTGTGTATCTAAAGAGGCTGCAGCCCACTTGTCTTACCCTTTTCACTCCACCCAGTCTTAAGGGCAGGATAAGTTAGTCTGCAAAAGGAGGGGGTGTGAGGAAACAACCACGCCCCTCAACCCCCCTCTCCAACAGCGCTGCATTCATGCATCGTTTACCTCTGCTGAGTTTTTTTTTCTTTTTAACATTTTATAACATATTTATACATACATATATCGCTATATAGATTTATATATATATATATATATACACTCATCTTTTACTCTTTTTGAGATCACAAACTTAAAAAAGTTTAGAAAAATAAAAAAAGTTTTTATGATGAGCTCTTTTCTCGTCCTCCACCCAGCCAGGCTGTCCCAGGTGAAGGCTAATTCTTCCTCCGCTTCACAGCTTGGCTGTCATACGCATCTCCATCACGATACGATGCCTTCAACTCACAGCCTTGGTGGAAGGGATCCTTCTTTTTATGTTTTTTTGTATTTTTATGTGTTTTGTTTTGTATCACCTCCTTAATCCTTCTCGTCGTCCACTATTTAGCTGATGTCCGTCTCTTCTATGATCCCTCTTTTTTTCGCTTTTATTTACTAGAAACATAAAAACAGGCTGATTAGTGGAATGATATCCTGTAATCTATTGAATGTTAGCATGCACTTGTTAAACAGCTGAACTAATTAAACAATAAAACAAAACCCACTGCAAGGAAAAAAAACAACAAAACAAAACAAAAAAAAGCTGCTTATTACATTCTGCTAATTGCATGGTCTCAGAAATTCTATCAGATATATCAGACATAATCCCTGGATATAATGCTAAACATGCATTTTGGGATTATCCACTGAATCCTAATACAAAGGGGCTGAACTGAAAGCAACACACATTAAAGGAGCTTTGGCAAAACTGAAGATAAAGTGGTTTTTTATGAAGGATGACAATAAACAAGAAGAGCAACGGTTTCCACAGAGAAGGCTAGGCAGATGTTAGGCAGTCAGAGGAACAGAACAACACAGAGAGAGGGTGAGAGGAGGAGAAGATCTGGAGCAAGACCGGGAGTCCAAGGTGTCCTGGGGCTTCCTTCCTGACAGAAGCTCTCTAATTTAGGGAGATGTGGCGCTGCACTGAAGAGGCTCACAAGAGCATGCAGGCCAACTTTAATTTTAACATCACTTTGTTGTTGCTCAGCCCTCCCTGGAGGAGTCCACAGATGTGCTCTGGCATACTGATCAAGCACCATGATGGGCTTCTGTTCTCGACATGAGCCACTTTATCTCTTACACAGACTCATGATGGGCCCTGCTCTCTTGCTTGACAAACACAGACAGAAATAGACTCTGAGAAAGAGGTACCGAGCCGCCCGGGCCACTGCCTACTCATCTGTGACTGGATACAGATTCTCTTTCAAATGATTCTGCCATGGATGTTGAAACACATGCAATCTCTGAGTCCACTAATAGCTCCACTAAGTCCACTAGTTCACTAGACTACTCCACTAACTATATATATATATATATTTTTGTGAACAATAGATTTTGTGTGGGTGGTTTCCATTTAAATTTAAAGACCGATTACCTTCATATATGAGGACACACATGCTAGAATTCCTTTTTATTTAGACACAAAAACATATCTTTACAATACTACACTGTACAGAAGTGTACAGAACTATAACTACAGAATCGTCAGAGTCCAGAACCAATAGACGAGTGTAAAATCTTACTACCGGTCAATGTTTTCAGCACACAGCATGATCTGAAACATAAAATGTCCAGTACACATTGCACATGAGCTGAGCAGCAAATACACAGGTGACAGATTATACATATAAAGGAGGATCTACTAGAGTAATATAGTTATACAAGTACATTTTTTGTTTCTTTAAAAAAAAATAAAATAAAAAAAATTACAAAAAATTCCCCTGTCAGAAGAAAACTGCATGTTGAAATGAAACCAAGAAAATATAGATACTGACTTGAAATCACTCTGTATTTGCATAACTAAATTAAAAGTGCATTCATAACCTAGTCTGTATGTAGCAGCAGTACAGGGGCGTTGAAGTTTGCTTCACATATCCGAGGTGCACAAATGTGGCTGTAACATTTCTATTGCCGTTTGGTGTCAGTTTCCATTCCATGTTATCGATCCAGATCCTTTCGCTATATTATTGCATTGCAAAACATTTCAGGCGATCTGAAGCTCTCTGAAAATGATCATTACTAATCTTTTACTTTGCAAAACTGGTGACTATTTTAAAACTTTTCTCACCATAATTAGAAAAAAAATTAAAAAAAATAAAATAGATTACAGAAATGATGCTACCATTTTGTACTGGCCCCTGGCCCATGGTGCCATCTTACAAATGAGTGCATTAACAGAGCCAATTAGACGGGCAATCTTTTAATGGCTCACTGCAGCATCCGTGCAAAATGAAGACTTCCATCATGACAATCTGCAAGCTCACACATTCATTCTGATGCCAGCAAACTGTCCTCTAAGCACTCATCTCTTTTTCAGCACTATTTAGCCTCACACTCTAAATACTGGATCACACAAATGGCTAATGGAGTTATAATTGAGTAATAATACAGTATTGATGCATATAATTCTGTTTAATATAGAC
Organism: Synodontis membranacea; assembly: GCA_025674565.1. Classification (NCBI taxonomy): domain Eukaryota; kingdom Metazoa; phylum Chordata; class Actinopteri; order Siluriformes; family Mochokidae; genus Synodontis; species Synodontis membranacea. Next base: position 11,749,339 of record JAOVYU010000067.1, read on the forward strand.
AAAATAGTCTACGTTTTAGTAAGAACGACAGATATCAAAATGAAGGTTTTGTACATTTCTGCATAGTAGTGTGTTCTGGAAGTGAACTAAAAGGACGTAATATGGATCTGAAAATGGTTTACTTGTTAAATATTTGGGCTCTGAGTTAGTACAATCCAAAAGAATGAGCACTCATTTGTGTGTGCAGTGGGGTAAATTGCGCATGCAGGCATGCAGATAGTGGGCGTGTTGCAGGTGATTCACAGAATAAAGAATAATTGTGTGAATTACATCATATGCAAAGTAGGGGGAGGAATATTATTTAAATGAGGTTTCTTGTGTGTGCTAAATATTCCTGGCAGCCGCACTGAGCGCAGATCTCCAAAAGACTCCCGGAAGAGTAAACTGAATGTGAGACTCAAGTATAGTGCCGACTAAAGGCAAGTGTGATGTTACCAAAAAAAAGAAAAAAAAGCATATTAAAATATGTTATGAATAAATGAGTAAATGTTTGTAGGCATAAGAGTGGATTATGTTAATAAGGTGTTTGTGAAAGGAAACCTAATCTAATAAACATAATAATACCACCAGTAATAAGTAATAGGTCATAATTTTGAGACAGTTCTTACAGCTCTTAATAAAGACTTGGTAAATATTACAATCTTGTCTTCAGTTGGAGGAAACAGGGCTCCCCAATTTTAACGCCCTATGCCCTACGGACATTAATTCGTGCACTCATTCGCCATTCCTGTAGTGACTTGCAGGGTTGGCAAATTACTTTGTCGCTGCCAAATGAATTGATTTGCATTTTGCAGCTTGAATAAGAACATCCCCAAATAGCACACTTATTAAGTAAAATGCACACAATGAACAGGACATGCTACTGTGCCCTTGTTAAAGACACAATTCTTTATAGGACCTGTTAGAGCTATTTTATTTCAAATATTATCAACCCCCCCCCCCCCCCCCCCCCGCAAGCCTTTAGTAAATCTGGACCCGAGTGTTAGAATAACTTCTATTATCTTGTGTTAGAGATGGTAAAATGAAAGTGGAGTCTTTTAAATCTGTCTTTAATTGGAATGAATATGAAAGCCACGTCAGAGGGCAGCTTTAATACCTTCAAGTTATTTGGAAACATCATATAAACACATTTAAATAGCCCGACTGCACAGCACAGAGTTATTACTATAACACATTTAGACATAATCAGGTCTCTTTTCTCTTTGGGAAAAAAAAGAAAAAAGAAAAAAAAGAAAAAAAAAAGAAAACGAAAAGAAAAGTATAAAGTAATATGATTTAACATTTTACATAGTAATATAAAAATTCACAATGGAATATCTGTAGGCTTATAATATTACTTTATAAAAGGAAGAATACATCGTCTGCTTTGTTTCTCTACATTTGAAGTACTACAGCAGAGCTATGCTTCCTTACGTACGCTAATACATCTATTGTTACACACAGGTATACATCATCTTATCAATCTAGGCTTGTTAGAAAAAATGGATATGTACATAGATGAATAAAACAACAACAACAGCAACAGCAACAATAACAGCAAGAAGAAACGGTTTCAAACTGATAAAGTGCAAGCATGGATGTAGGACATATTCAGTGTTATTTACAGCTTATGTTTGCAGTCAGTTTGGTAGCACTAGCCTTGTATTCCATTCCCACAGAGAAAGAGCTTGGTTGTTATCTAAGAAAAGGATAGCAACGTTTTCAGCTTGGAGGCACTGCGTTTCGAGGTGCCGTCCATTTATTCTCTTACGGTATAAAGCAAACAAAATGCATGTTTAATGTGTCGAAATTGAAAACTGGCAGGAAATGCCTGGTGTGTGTTAGGTTGCTTAGTTTAGACTTTTTTTTTTCTTACCGTATAATGATTTTCCTGATGTACCAGTATGCTTTTTTTTCTTTTCTTTTTTTTTTTTTATAAATAACATTTAACAATGATAAATGTGCTAATAATTATACTTGATGTAACGATCATTATCTAGCAGTGTTCATATGGAACTGATTAAATATTTAACCAGCATTATAGTAGTACGGAAAGGGTTGGGCTCAACTGCCAACTGTGGTGCTTTTCAATACAATACAACGGGGGGGGGGGGACCTCTTTAAAGATGAAGATGAAGCTTACAGAGGTGGAGAAGTGGTGGATGTGAAGAGAATGCTTATTTAAGTAAAATATTATGTTGTATGGTAGATTTTTTTCTTCAAATGGGGGAGGTGGGGGGAGCACTGCATCCAATCACTGTTTTACAATGGGCTGCATGTGATTTCAGTCTGGCAGGAGAATGGCGTGTCTGAAGCCACAACTGCTATGGTAATGGAACGAGCCGAACAGCCGCGCTGTGCGCAGAGTAAGCCTGGTGTATCTTCAAATGAGATCAGTGGTTATTGACTCAATGGTGTTATCTTTAATCTGTGGAGTAAATTGCTTTGGATGCTGCCCCTCCGTCCTGAGTCTTTTCTCCCTTTCTTCTATAACTCCCACCTTTCTATTCCATTTGAAGTGAGCAGGCAGCTATTTACTGGGCAGGGTGTGTGTCGGTGTATGGGGATGTGAGCTGCTTCTGAGCCTCAGGGACATGATCAACGCCCTGAACAACTTGGAAACGAGAGAGGCCCTATTTCACAGAAAGGATTATTGGCTTCTCCCACTCTTTCTCTCTCTTACACACACTCTCTCTCTCTCTCTCTCTCTCTCTCTCTCACAGTATGTTCTCTAAAGGCCTAGCATGTCTTATCACTGGCTTTCTACAAAGTGCCGGGTCCGAGCATAATGTCACCTTGAGAGAGAGAGAGCTTCTCACCTGTGAACTTCTCCACTGGGAGGAAGAACGGCACGATTCATAAAGAAACACTACTTGAATGCTAGAATATAGCCATATTTAGGAGTATGAACATGTAAAATCGCAAAAGCAGACGGCAAACTAAATATCTTCCAAGGGTAACAACCACTCTCTCGGGGTGTTTCAGTCTAGGATGGCGTGACATTGTTAACATATGGATCTTACCTGAGAGGAGGTACAGACCATGTCTGATAAGATTCGATTGATTTTCTCAAAACCCGGGCCGTTCATCTTACTCTCCCTTCCTCTTTGAAAGAACTCTTAAATCTTTGCTGTCTTATTAAGGATTCTGAAGCCACCTATACATTTTTGGCCAGCTAATAATGTTCCAGAAATATATGACTTGGTGAGACACACCATGCACTTAACAAGTATCTCAACAGCAAATCAATATCTGAACATGTTGCTCGGTACCCTATGGTACTTCATCTCTGCAAAATGTGCAAAATCTCAAGGGAAAGGGAAGCCTCCTTGTTTCTCATTTTAAACTTACTTGGCACTTTTTTGCCTTTTTTTTTCTTTCTTAACAGTTTTATCTCGTTATTGTATTTCAGCATCTCATTGCAAGAGTGACCTTTAAGAAGAAGCGTGTGCCACAACAGCAATGAATATTTCAACAGCGCGCTACCCTGCCTTCACTGTCTTCATTTAAGCTGCAGTGGGATTTCACGATTTTATCAGCTAGAGGGTGCAACAGACCATGTAGTACCAAAGCGCTCTCCCTTTGTGATATTAATACGCTATGTTTATTTACAGAATGATATAAGAGCTGGAGATAATAGCTGTGATTAAGTGCACACTCGTACTGGGAAGTCTTGCTCAGGGCACTTGATCATGAATATAAGAGCTCTGTTCCCCTGAAAGAGATTTTTATATCGAGTACTGCTTTGTTCTATTTAGATTTGAATACGATTATGGTAAAGTTTTTCGTTATATATGTTCAGAAAACCATGAATTGTCAGTCACTTGAGAATGTCAGTGTTTTTCATGAGAGATGAACAAGAGATAAATAAAAACTGCATTTACAATTATATAAAATAAATGAACTGCATTTACAATTATAT
>JAOVYU010000067.1:11753258-11768821 GCA_025674565.1 Synodontis membranacea
CCCACCACATTTAAAAAAAAAAAAAAACCCCCCCCCCCCCCCCCCCCAAAATAACGATGATGACATATTCATAGTGTATGTATCATTCCTACCAAACCACAATTTGAATGCTCGCAATACATCCAGATGGCTTCTTCTTCTTCTTTTTTTTTTTTTTGTTTCAGTCAAGCAAGAGAAGAGAATTAAGTATGCTTGTGTTTCTGGCCAGATAGTTGCTTTGCACATGTTGCTTAGTGCAGTGCCATTCAGTAATACACATAAACCAGTGCGAGGCTCTCTCCCTTCACTCCCTCATAACATAAATCTGCTGAGCTCATGCCCATAAATCTAAGGCCAGACTAAATGAGAAAGCTCATTGAACAGCACCTCTCCTCCCCACAAGCTGTCATTCAGCCCCTCCTGGCTTGCGTAGGCCATTTCAATACAAACAAAACAGATTCCAAATCAATACAACAGTGACACACACACACACACACACAACCGGAGAAAACAGGAGAAAGTCACACAAATGTTAGGAGGTTTGACTTGAACGGGTGTTCGAGGTGGGGGTCGGCGGTAACCTGGAAGCATTTTGTTCTATTTAGTTTCCCAGGAAAGGAAGAAGGTGGGTTGTTTGCATTTTTGTTTGCTTTTTGTTTTGTCTGGGGATGAATTTTCTGTCTTTAGTATGGAGTGAAGCGACTGTACCCTCCTCTGTATAGGCTAGCCTGCAACATCAAAGATGAAAAAAAAAAAAAGGTTCCAATCAGTGTAAAGTATTTGGGTTTCGTTTTCTTCCATTTCTTCTTCCTTTTCTTCCTAAAAAAAAATAAATAATAAAATTCTATTTGCTTTGCAGTGGCAGGTTTAATTCAATGGCTGTTGTGTTTCTGAGCTTTACGTGTACTCTTAATGTTATACCAGGCAGCGACTAAAGCAGTTCACACACAATTCACATCTGCAATTAAGACATACTGTATATCTTATTGCATTTTAGAAAAGAAGAAAAGAACAGCACGTATTGATTCATAGCTAAATAAACATGACTAAAACCCTTTATGCCGGCCTAACGACTCTCTTCAAACCCACAGAGAGTGAGAAGGAGATGGTTCTCTTTAAATGCTCAATATAGTTGTCCTGTCTAGAGGATCGTTTCTCTAGTCCTCAGGTTTATTTGATCAGAGATGTCCTGGGGTATATTAAGCACTTTCTCACTGCTCTGTTTTAGCTGGACTGCTGTTCAGACCCAGTGCATCAACTTCAAAGCCTCCATCTCCAGCCTTCCTGAAAGAAACACACATGTCTCAAAACTTGGCCTGAATTCTCATCAAGTCTGCTCTCAGGCATTGCGGTGAAGCTCAGCTACTTCGTGCTCTTTGGGACTCGTTATTAAACTTATTTTTCCTTGAGATTTGATGATCAAATATGCTTCAATTCTGTTAATTTCCCTAGCCGGAAATCCGCGCGGCGGTTCCTGTAAACTCCTTTAGTAGCTGCCATTTTGTCCTGTACACTAGTCGGAGCGGTAGAGACCTACTGTTGCCCCATATAAAGCCCCAAATGTGCTGATTTGTCGCACATTAGACCAAAAAATTATGGTCATGAGAAAAGGGAGGATGTTTTGAAAAAGGAAGAGGAAGAAGGAAGGAAAAAAAATCAACACAGGCCACAGTTTAATTAAGTAAATGAAGAGGAAAAAATGGTCTTAATTAATGAAAGCTTTTAGCTAGCAGCTGCACTGGGGAATTATACTGTTTTGAGAATCACACGCATGTCGGCTTGGTAAATTCCAGCCATTTGTCTTAGGCAGAGTGTTTGTCCAATAAGCCCCATGGGCATGGGAAGGTGAATGCAATGAAATCTTTTTTTGGTTTTCCCTGCCCTCTATATCTTTTGCTATTCTTTAATATCCCGTGGCACGCTGCCGCACGCGCTTGATGGCCATAAATCTTTGGATAGATCCCTACCCACAACCGTAAAAACAAATAAAAAGCCAACGCAAACGTAGCATACAATTGTCTTGCTTGCACGGATAGGAGGTTTGGAATTTTTCATCTTTGATGTTAGCTGCAAAAGCTAGCTAAAAACAAACATTAACAGAACAGCTATCCTCACAACATTTTTTTTTTCTTTTTTTGAGCGTTCTCATATGGAAAGCAAAATGGATTCTTGAATCAGACTGAACGAATTAATTTCAGTTCAATATCGACTTTGAGACAGAACATCCCCTTTCAATTACTAGGGAATTGAGATTCGATGTTCAATTATTCTGGACAAACTCATACATACCTGGGAAGACGAGCAAAATGAGGCGAGTGAAAACATTCTCAGGTTCATAGGCTGTGTTTGCCGTCGCACCACAGAATCCACAAACATCCCCTACTTCATGCTTTCATTACACCCGTAAAATCTAGAATTGTGAGAGCCCACATTTATCTTTGCTTTGCCACAATCGCTTGTTTCGTTCTTTGTTATTCGATTACGCAGACTGAGCACCAACTGCTCGAGTAGCATGACGGAACTTTGTGGATGAAGTCAGGAGTATTTGTGTCTGTGCTGTAACGGTTTCAGGTTAGGAAAGGTTAGAAAACGTACCATAGTGCCCACACTGTATGTGGCTGCAGGTCCAATCGTGTGGTGATAAGGGTCTGCTGTTGCATAGACTCTGCCATAGCTGTATAAAGAGGGGAGAATATGGAGGCGTCCATTAATATTTCAAGAAGTGGATCATGGTGGAAAATGCTACCGTCAAAGTTGATTAAATACATTGTAGTATAAAGGTAACGGTGTGTTTAAAACATGTTTGCAGTCATTGGCGTTTAGGTGGAAAAAAAGTAGTGAGCATTTGATCTTTTTCAGGATGCGCTAAAAGTTATATTAACTTGAGTAGGACATGTGAATGAAGTAAATGAATAAAGAGAACAGGAGGGAAGTTGGAAGAGTGAGTGCGCTGAAGATATATTTTGTGTGTGTGTATGTGCGTGTAGTTCTTTTCATTCTGGCCATGCTCCTCTGCCCTGCCTTGTTTGCCCAGCCTGCACTGGGGATGGCTGTTTCTCTAACTCTTTTCATTGTTGGCGGGTTGGAACTAATTCCTCCAAGATGGGCCTCACTTGTTCACTTATTTATTTATTTACTTCCAACACTTCCCTTCTTCATTTGTTTACTTTTCCCCAACACACACTTGCAAATGAGGGCCTGTGGGGAGAAGATAAGGCAGTGCAAGGCCAGGGCTAAGGGCAGGGACTGAGAGAGGAGAAAAGAGAAGACGGGGGGGAAATCCTTAGCCCAGACATGGCTATTTCACATGGAAATGCTATCGGATCTGACCAGGTTTTTGTCACGGAGGATTTTCAGTGTCTGTGTGTGGGTTCACATGGGAATCCCCAGGTCAATACAGAGCACGGCCATTCTGGAAAAAAAAAATATATATATATATTTGCGTTGCACTGTAAACTATCAGCAGGTAAATCGCTGAAGCTCCACGACAAAATGCAGGTTACCAGGAGCATATTCATTCATCGTTTTACGAACCACATGATTTTTATAAAAACTAGTTTTGCTTAAAGTAAACGGGTGTGAACGCGTCTTACATATAAACATCACATCACCATTGACAAAGTTATTGCACTTGGGTTAGCATATGTTCTACAGAGTTCAAGTTCCTCCACTCCGGACAGAGTTCATATTAAAAGGGAAAAGTAAAGTTAATGCTAACTATCTTCTTAGGTCTTTTTTTTTTTTTTTTTTTACTAATCAACTGAAACCCGTTTGGTCTCAAATTGTAGTTTTCCTGTATTTTGCTATAATGATAATAATGTAGCTATCACGAAGCATGAAACTGCTATCAGCAAGTAACCGCAAATTAGTCATTACAGACATGCCTCGAATTACACTGTCAGAATAGGTCATATATAACCTCTATATGACATATAATAAGCAACAGAAAACAATGTGAATAAAAAAAATTAAATTCTAATTCTCATACATTTCAAATGACAAAAGTGAAAAATGGCTGCCAAATTGAAACTTAAAACCAACATAGTGTATTAATACAGTTTAGGGCCAATTCAAGCCATAAGAAGAGGTCCTTGAAGCGAATTCTCTGCAACTGTACTGGACAGATGAACATCACGCTTCCTAAACTTATTCCCTCAGTTGGTGCCTTCATGACATGTTTCGATCGCTACTAAATCCCCCATAGGTGTTTAACAGGGTTGAGATCTGGTGACACTGAAGGCCACATTGTTTTCATCCCCATCAAACCATTCAGTGCGTCGTCATGTCCTGTTGATGGGAGTGGGGGACATCTTGGAAGAGACCACTCCCAACAGGATAGAAGTGATTCATCACAGGGTAAAAGTGATCTGCCAGAATAATTTTTGCATTGACATGCACTGACTCTTCAGTCTAAGGTGACAAGTGGACAAAATCCTTTACAGCAAAATCCATCCATCCATCCATCCATCCATCCATCCATCCATCCATCCATCATCTATACCACATATCTGTCAGGGTCATGGAGAAGCTGGATCCAATCTCAGCTGACTTTGGGCGAGAGGCAGGGTACACAATGAGCAGGTTGCCAATCTCTTTTTTTGGGGTAACACTGAGACAGAAACCTATGGGTTCACCTATGGGCAGTAGCTAGCTGACCTAATCTGCACGCCTTTGAACTGTGAGAGGTAACCGGAGCACCCAGAGGAAACCTACACAGGCACGGAAAGCACATGAAGACTCCACTCAGAGAGGCCCCAGTCGACCTTATTACAGCAAAATGTACAGCATGACAACATTTTCCCCTTTCATTTGGAACATGTCTGTATGTAAATCGAATACTTACGGATTCGGTTATACATAACGGCATCACACAGTATCAGAAACCAAACACAAATCTATTTGTTCTGGTCTGAGGCAAATGTTTGATGATTTTGGCTTGCAGTCTGCAAGTTGCTAATTGGTATTCGCAAGCTCCTGTTTCTTGTTGGCTATGTTAGCCTTGTAGTTTCAGTCCAAAATTGAATATATAAATTTCACCATAAATATTATAGAGTCACTACATCTGAGGTAAGCAAAATAAAGAATTATGAAATTTGATTTCGGAGCCGGAACGTTCTGCCTCCAGTGACCTGCTCCATAAAATATCAAATAAATAAACATCACATACAGGAGACCTGTTAAATAATAAAGAGAATAAAGAAGAAAATGTTTTTTTCTTTTTTTTTTTTTCTTTTTGCAGAAAGAGGCTTGCGGGAAGACAGACTGATAGAATAAGAGGCAACGGGAGGAAAGAGAGCGTGAAGAGAAGAGGCGGCTGAAATCACTGCAGCAGAACGCCAGTCTCTTCACCTGCTCTGATGTGGATCAGCGCTTGCCTCTGATAAATCTTACATTATCTGTGCTCTTCAGGCTAGTGGGCAGGGCTGGGCCTTATCGCCACTGACACGCTCAATCTCACCCAGATTAAACCAGCGCCTGCCCTGATGCAACCTGACAGGGTCCCTACAGGTCCCAGATAAATTACTGACAACGCAGCACCACCCTGCTCCTCAAACACACATCCCACGCTTCCCAAACACACATACATACATGCATGCAGCCCTTCAGGCCTGAAATAAGTGGCCAAAGCTCTGGAAATTAAACTCACTCGGGTCCAAGATTATGTATGTAATAGAGATGCTAATATAATTTATACCACAGTGCTGTTGATTAATTTCCAATAACAGCAAGGCCATGTGCTAGGCCAGACAGTCCAACTACAGTATATCCATGACAGTCCAACTATAATCCAAATCACCTAATCAGCATATATTAATAAATGCTTGTTCTAATATGTCATTGTTTCTACAGAAACCCATTCGTAGTTAGTTGTAGGGCAGACGCTCCATACAACCTGAGACTAATATTAACTGGATAAAAAAAAATGCATAGCACATGCATAATCATTGATATGATCGTTCCTTCTGGATAGGAGAAATTTATTTAACATGTATCGAAGCAAGTGTCAGCACTTTGTAGTGGTCTGTTTTCCAACGCAAGAAAGAAATTTAGATTTTGTAGTAACATGAGAAGCTGCATTATTTTTTTTTTTTTGCCATCTTTATCAAATTATTTACCGGTGAGAAAAGGACTGTTTACAGCTGCATTAACTTAAGTGATAACATAAACTGGCTTGTCTTGTGAAAGTTCCACAACATTAAATTCAACAATATATACTTAAAAGTACAATATGTCGTTAATTAGCAAAGTCTATCCATCATCTATACTGTTTATCCTTTGTGGGACATGGGGGATGCAGGAGCCATTCCCAGTTTACCCCTGGTGAGAAGCAGGGCACAATCTGGACAGACTGCTAAGCCATCGCAAGGCTAACACAGAGACAGCCATTCACACGCACATTCACACCTACGGGCAATATACAGTAGAGTAGCCAGTTGACCTGATCTGCATGTCTTTGGACTGTGGGAAGAACCAGAGTGGAGTAGCCACGGGAAGAACCTGTAACCTTCACACAGAAGAGCTCCTGGCTGATCCGTGGATCAAACCCAGAACCTACTTGTCGTGTGAGGACAATGCTTCAATCTGTTGCATAAGAGGAATAAAACACTCCGGAGTGCGTTGTTTTGGAAAAGTATCAACTTTAGGGGTTTAGCATGAACTCTGCTTCTATCTTCGGCTGCTTCACACTGCCCTGTTGCTGAATATTGCAAAATGCGCTGTCATGCTTTATCCCTTACTTATGAGACAAACGTGTTGATTAAGCGCTTCACCCTACAGGTTACCATTCACGTATTCATCACTAAGCACTGTTCAGTAAAAGCATTTTTTGCATAAAAGGCGTGTAGCTGTTCGAGTGATGAAAGACTGGACTCACAGGCCGACTCTAGAGAGACAATAATTACTGTCCCTGTTCAAACATGCTAGTAATTTCATATGTTATCAACATTTTTTTATGCGGATGATTTACTTATTGGTGTACTAATGTGCACTGGGAGAAGGTTCAGCTAAAATCAGTGGGAAAATACCAGATGTGAGGACATCTGTTATTGTTCCAAATAGAATTAAACACGAGAAATTCTACTGAGGACAGCAAATGTAAGCAATAAGCAATAATGCCCTGGGACAGAGAGGGTGTTGAAAGACTCTTACCTGTCACTGTAAGCTGCTGCAGCTGCTGCGGCTGGTTGGGCATACCTGTATGCTGCATAGCCACCCTGTCGAAACACAGGAGGTAGAAAACTTCAGCCATATAACGAATGAATAAATACAATAAATAAACCAGATAACTTGATAAGTAACTAGGTAAAGGAGCAAGGGAACCCTTGCAGATGGTTAATAATTGTATAGCCCTGAGCGAGCCTTTACAGAAACGAGACGACACCGAAAAACGAACCTGTGATGCGCAGCTACAGTTCCCTCACTAAACAGTAATGCACGACTCCACACAATAGTCCATGCATTGCACTAATCAAGCACGTATATCTATCTACTCTGTGTGCAGCGATAGCCGCGCTACCTGCTACGCTCCTGTCCGCACAGCATCGGCTCGATCAATCGGAACGGTAGCACTGGGTGGCTATCGATCAGCATTTTAAGTGGGAATCTGGTATAAACATTTAAAACCAGTCAATGCCTGCTTACTGTGAATGAAACCAAATGAAAGATTTGGCTGGGGGTATTGGAGGACCTTTTAATTAATGCGGCTGGCCAATACGAATCCGTTGGCACGACGCCCAAGGGAGCTGTCCTGACAGGAAACGCGCTCCACAGAAGCCAAAGCACGACAGACACTAAATATTGCTTGTGTAAGCATTAGATGACATCTGACAAAGCCATTAATTGCTCCACATAAGTCTGCTATTAATAGGCATGCTGCAAGCAGCATCAAATATCATTAGCCTTGATCATTAACCACCAAAGAAGATCAGCAATCCAGCTGGTTTCGACTGATAACCATGTGCTCCGAACAAGCTTTGTGGGCAAATGCAATACAAATATGCCTTGCTGTAAAGACACTGAATGAATTTGCTTGCTGCGAGCAAGTATCTTTAGTCACTTAAATGTTTATGCAAGTGACTATTTAAATGAAACAGCTCTGTTCTTCCATCTCCACTTTGCTACTGCTGTCTCTGACATCTCTTCTATATATTAGAGCCGCGCTGGCACAGCGTGTGTCAGGACGAGCATAGCCTCCGATACAAGACTCAACACTAAATTATATATATATATATTCTCTCTCTCTCTCTCTCTCTCTCTCTCTCATGTTTCAGTTGTGGATTAAAGTCAGACAGTCATCTGTGTAGATCAAGTGCTGCGGAGCAAGGGGAAAAAAAAAAAGAAATCAGGTCAGGTCCTATACAGAAATCAATTCTGTATAGGCTGTATGGAGGTTTTGCCCTTCTTTAGCACCCTATTCGGGTCCTCTGTTTATATTAAGCTATGAAGCGATCTATAGCTACAGATCTGCCCAAAACACAACACAGAGGAACGCACATCATTATTCTGTCTTGGCTGCTTTCCCTTTCTTTAGATCTGAAAGTTGAATTCCTTCCCATTTTCCTTCTAGTGACATAATCCTGGGAAAGGAGCCATGCTTTTTTCACTCCCTCTGATCACCTGACTGTCTAATACCTTCTGACATCCTGTCAAGTATAATTGTGCTTGGGCATGGGCCTGGCATTGAATGGGAGAATTTTTGGCTACAAATTTAAAATGAACTGAGAGCAGTAGATAAGAATGTGCTTCACAAAACAAAACAAAAACACTCAAGCAGCCAGCTTATCTAACATGATACGGCCCTTCCTCGCAGTCAAATCAATCAGCATCCGGCAGCTGAGGAAACACAGATGAGTCAGAAGCCAAGAAATATGGGGGGGTGCGGGGGGAGATCAGATCTATGGTTGACTTTATTCACGTAACCACTACTACAGACTAAAAATGAGGGCATGTCTGACAAGATCTCCCTTCATGTAGTTCCAGCGTGTCACCATGGGAAGGAAGCGCACGTACAGGAGACCTTGACAATACTCTCAGTGACCATGAAAGGGTTGTCCTGGTGGATTTGTGCAGGCTACCTGCCTTGACCTTAGGCTTATGAAAGATTCAGCAGCAGCTGTTCAGCCAGAGCAGAGAGATAAGACACTGGCGATGCTGGAAAGAGTTGCTCATAGAGGCTGTATTCCTCCATCAGGCCACTGACAGGGCATGCAAGGGTACGATCCTAACGACCCTGGAAGTGTGGTGCCATGCAGACATGACTCCAGAAACCTGCAGTAGTACTGTTTCCTTTCTGTCTGTTTACAGAAAAGCAACGGCAGAGGAAAGGCACTCACATAGATCTCAGCACCGTAGAAGCCATCTTGGTAAACCACACTGTGAATAAAAAAAAAATAAGAATAAAAACAAGAAATCAGGAAACATAACGTGGATATACAACTTCTTTTGCTGTAGAAATGAAATAATTCAAAGGGGGGGGGGGTAAAGACGTGCGCTCTAGGCTGAGAAGAGCAAATGCTGCAGCAAATGAGAAATGATGGCCATTTTCACATCACAGAGACATTTTTACATTCTGCTAGGAAATGTTGTTTTCTGATGTCCTATGCTCTGTTACCAAGCTGATATGCTAGGGATTCAGTTCATCATTTGACAAATCAATTTAACTGTAAATTATAAGGACAATTTGGTTGAACACTATTTTGTCTGCAGTTGCAGGAATGGTGCTTTTATCACACAGGCCTGCAAGGATTAAACAAAGCTTATAGTGTTATAAAAATAGTGTTATAATAATCGTAGGCTGGCTTTGCCTAAGAAAAAAACTCTAGGACACTGGCATGTGAATTATATTGGGTGGAGCCTTAATATCATGTGGTGGAACTCACGCTCCGTAAGCAGGGATGGGAGGAGGTGGAGGTGCAGCACGGAACGTGTTGTAGACTGCACGACCCCGACCCCTCAAGTGGGCACCTCTGTATGCCACTGTTGCCCCTGTAGTTGGGTATGGGAAGCCTGTGACTAGAGAAGAGAAGAGAAGAGAAGAGAAGAGAAGAGAAGAGAAAGTTTTCTCAGTTGACCTGTGGGTCTGTGCTCCCCAGATGTTGAAAACCGGTGTCATAAGTTTTCACACCACGTATACAGTACATGAAAAGAATGTTTTTTGACAGGCATCAATGCAAATTCTAACATGTCTGGTTGCAAACTGTACAAATGCATACATCACCCCTAACTCTATAAATGTGAAATATGGTGCCAGGACGTGAGCCCACAGAGCTTCATAAACAGTATTGTGTTGTATCTAGGCTGTTATCCACAGGAGTTTGTGTAAAGGTAACACTACACCTGTATATATTGTGATCTGAATTATACTACAGTAAATATTATAAGGAATATTTCCTAAATGAATCAGTTCTTCCTTTAAACTTTACTGAAAGACACAACAGCTGCGTGTGGTTCATTACCGTTATGTGTACGTAGGCATTTTGATACAACCCATCACTCTGACTCTACAATATATTGATTTGCATTTATGATATAGCTAATGGGCAGTGGTTAGCACTGTCACCTCACAGCAAGAAGATTCTGGGTTCGAACCTGACAGCTGACTCTGTGGAGCTTGCATATTGTCCCTGTGCGTACATGGATTCCCTCTGGTTTCCTCCCACAGCCCAAAGACATGCAGATTAGTTCAACCGGCTACTCTAAATTACCCATATGTGTTACTGCGAGTGCGAATGGCTGTTCGTCTCTGTGTTAGCACTGAGAAGGATTGGCGACCTGCCCAGGGTGTACCCTGTCCCTCACCCGGAATCAGGTGGGATTGACTCCAGCTGGCTCCAAGTGAATAAAGGGTACAGATAATGGGTTGATGGATGGATGGCTAATTTAAAATACACACAGTAGTGTTTGGAACCTAGTTCCTGAACTGCTATGTTTCCTGAATGAACACCTGGATCCTTGATCTACCGTAAGCATGTTCCAGGCACCCAAATTGCAGTCCAACTGCTTGGCTGTACTTCTAGGCAGATGTGTACCAAATATTTAATTTTGTTAATGACTGCTAATCATGACTGGCTCTTGAAATAAAAAGGAGAGAATTCAGTGAGGCAGAGAATAATGTTCAGCTACACGGTGCTGTGTAGTGCTCCTTTATCTGATGCAGAAGAAAGACAGATGGCAGAAGGTAAGGAGTTTGGTCTTTCGTTTTGATATAGAGTGGAGCTGTTGACATTTTAATTTGTCCCTCCTAAGCTATGGACGCCAGTGTTAATATGCCAAACAGCAGTGGTCTGTGATATATGCCAGGCCATGGTCAATTTATCTTGAATTTCCCTTCGCATGCACTGCTCTTATATTTTCCCTTTGATTTTCTGTGTGCATTGTGTGTGCTATGATGTACACAAATGTAATCTCATAATGAGCTATGGGTCTGCATGCCGCTCTGATTCAATAATATGCCATAAATCACTGCAGCCAGTTATGACACACCATAAAGCCCATGAAGCAGCAAAACTATACCGGTGCATAAATTGACTAATACCTCATATGTTGCTGTTATTTTGACTGGCAGCATGATTAAAAAGAAGACCAAACAAAGCCCTAAGCAGACGGAGTAACAGTACATAACACGGAAACCTTCAACTAAAATGGATTTATATAACCGGATGTGTTGGGAAAAAATCTCACGAAGACAATAACTAATGGCACTAGTGGCGCAAAAAGTTTTGCTGCAATATTTGTTACATTTAAAGTATCGTCATTTCACCGGAAAAACTTCCTTTGCATTTTAGTGTAATGACATCCGCCATTAGGACACCTTTGTTGACTATGGGTTTGCTAGTCCCCTCTCTGGGTCTTATTATTAAAACTGATTTCAAGAATTCCATCACCCTGCTTTCAATAGTCAAGATCCAGACTCATCTACCCACATAAATACCAAACTGCAAACCTTTAATTAAATTTTCTTTCTTTCTTTCTTTCTTTCTTTCTTTCTGAAGTAAATAGAAATGGCGGCCTCATAAATGGCTTCAACTTCAACAAGACAATTTATTTTAAAAATCCTGCTTGCACAGTTATAATTTGTGTTTATTCCATAATATAAACAAACCAGTAGTTTCATTTTAATATCACAAACCCTGACCCTGGCATGCTGTAAATGTTTTTTTTTTTGATGGTTCACATTCAGGTTAATTCACTCTTGGCTGCATGAAAGTTAAAAACCTTTCTGTTTCGTCCCACAGGTTCCGAGTCTAAACGCACACCTCTACTTTCAATCAGATTCCCTGTGAATCTTTCTGGTCAGCTTTCTTTAAAAAAAAGGCCAAGAAACATACATACATACATACATACATACATACATACACACACACACACACACACACACATATATATATATAAAAAACCTGTTTTGTATGACACTACTTCTCAGTAATAACATATGAGGTCACCCAGTGGTGTCTTTGCAAAGTTGGATCAGTTGGGCATGACTGGGAGCAAATACATGTCACACTTTCCCTTGCAAATGTTTTAGTATCTACTTGAAACTAAAAAAAAAAACAAAAAAACAGCACTATTAATTTTTCCCTCCCATCTACTTTGCATTTTAATCTCATGTTGTTGGTCTCGGCTCAACGTGCTGCCAAGCACTGAATACATTGGCTGAAGACACAGTCAATCAATCAATATTACATTTCCCCTGGTGTCCTTCATGCACGTGTACCCAGCATGGGCTGATATACTCAAGAGAAAAGACCCTAGATTACACAATTAAGTTCTCCAGGCAGGGATCACTGGCTCAGCCCTCAGCCCCGGCTTAGCTCTATTCACTCTGCTTAGGCTGAGGAGAACAGAGAGACACTAAGGATGACAGGACTGGCACAGTGATGGAGAATGGGAGAAAGAAAAAAAATGTAAAGCAGGAAGGGCAAAAGAGAAGCATAATGTGTGTAAAGGAGAAGGAGTATGCGAGCGTGTGTGTGTGGGTGTGTGCGTGAGAACAACACGTTTGGGGGCCTAAATGCAGGATGAGTGAGGGACGGTTAGAAGAGAAGTGAGGGATGGAGAAATGACAGTATATTACAGTGCATTTCATTCAGTGCAGAAAGGGTTGGAGGGATGACAGAGATGTGTGAAGGGGATGGAGGGATGGATGGGCTAGCTGCAGGAGGGAGAAACCTGACTTCCTTGGAACAGGTTAAAAGCAGGTGATCGGAGGCCCTCATCCGTCATTCTCCTGAATGGGATTTGAGGACAATAAACCTGTAGCGCCAGGACGAATGGAGACGGAGTGCGCTGTCAGCACAACACGATTTATGGTGCCCAATTTCGCTGATCTCCCGCACAGAAACTAGGACTGATAAACAGTGATTAATCACTTTTACATCCGATTTCAGCCCCCCCATCCCCCAAAGTAATATTAAATGTAGCCATAATTATACCAGAAGAAATGCACTGACCACGTCTTTTTGTTGTTTCTTTCTTTCTTTTATTTTTTGAAAGATCAAGTGGGAGGACGGGAGGGCGATTTTTGATGCTGCTTTTCTAGAACAATCCCTATTAGTCAGGGAAATCTATATCTTATTTCCATTTTGTAGTCTCTCCACTGTTGTCCCTGGGGGCACAGGAGGCATATGGTGTCATTTAGGCTTGGCAAACTTTAGTGGCGTGTTAAGAAGACATGAAAAATTAGCATCCAATAAATCAAGCATGCAGGCTCCCCAAGCCAAGACGCTGAAGTGGCGGACCACAGTAAATCTGATTTGATGGCGCCGTTTTAGAAGGTGCATATTCATATGCTAGTGTACGAGTTTGCCAGTCTGGATGAGGAGGAGTGTATTCATATACATTTCGCATCATACTGGTGCGTCCTGTTTATCTTTTAACACATTGCCACAAACTTAAGGCAAATGCATGCAGCATATTGTAAAATTCATTCTTCAGTAACTTCTTTACCCTGGTACACAGTGGATTCAGACCCTATCCCGGGAACACGGGGTGCGAAATGAGATAACAGATTGGATGCAATGGACGATAGTTCACTTCAGTGCACCACGCACATACATCTTTACACCTAAGGGCAATGTTGTGTCTGCAATCTACCATTGTGAGGTGGGAGGAAACAGGAGAACCCAACGGGAACCCACACAGAGAACATGCAAAACCCTGCACAGATAGTAACCCGAGCTCAGGTTTCAACTGCAGGCGACGGAGCTGTGAGATGGCAATGCTGCCCACTACACCACCGCACTGCCTCATAATTCAATTTTTTTCCCCCCAAGTAAGTTAAGTGAGTGAAAAATCTCCCTTTCATGTGTCCTCTACTACATAAGCTCATGTAAGCAGATGAATGAGAGAGTGGAATTTTGTATAATGATATGCAGTTGATTGTATGAGCATGTATCAGCAGGTATTTGAGGCAGAAACTGGAAGGTAAAGCAGAGAGACAGAGAAAGAGGGAGGAGGAGAGAAAGAGAGAGAGAGAGAGAGAGAGAGGGAGAGGGAGAGAGAGAGAGCAGGAGGTAGGGGAGGGAGAAATGAAAATGATAAATGACTGCTTTCTGTCACAGGCAGTTATTTAGAGGTTCGTTGTAAAGCTGTCCTGGAATGAACAGATTTTAGTCTAATGAGCAAAAAGGCAGGCCGTTAAAGTGATGCGATGTGCTCAGCACTTCTTCCAAATGAAATAATACCATTTCCCCCTCATTAGGATGCAAAAGATCCAAAGAACACACAGCAATAAAGAAATCAGAAAGTAGGGAGTGGGAGGGGACAGCAATATGCCAGAAAGTCAACGCTCTTCATTTAACTAAACCACCAAAGTTCTCTAAACTGCTGTGCGTGTGCAAGATAAGTAAACACAGGTCTTGTTTTCATCTCATTAGCCTGTTAGTGGGCAGAAGCACATCTACGCTGTCCATAAAATAAACAGCACAGCAAAAACCTATAGAAGGTGCTGGAATTAACATTATGGTAGTTATTGGTTGTGCTTTTAGGCCATGTAACTAAGAGCAACTTTTTAAGTGCCATTCAACTTAACTTTCAATTACCTAATGTAAACAGCACAGTAAGAGTTTGTCTGTGTTGGGTGGGTGGGGGGGGGGCTCATGAATGGTCCAAGCAGAAAGAGCCGAAACATTTCTACAGCGATTAGCCTTCAATGTAATAACATAGGACATGGTTAAAATATATATTCTTTATGCATTACATAGAGAATACTGGTATCATAATCTCTGAAATATTATTATGAAACATATATAATTTGCATATGTTTGATAGTATGTTGTGTTCAGTGTTACTCATCTAATGTCTTGCGTGTCATGTAATTTGCATAAATATTTGTTATATCTTTACACTTGTGGCTAGCTAAACTATCTTTTGAACCAAGGATGTTTTTCCAAAATCAAGGCTCTATTGATTATAATCGAAAACACATTCATTCGTTTTTTTTTTTTGGTTTGTTCAGTTTCAAAAAGAAATAATGCCAGGAGTCAAAATGTGGTCCTTTAAGTGGCAGCTCATTATAATGCCCATAAGATTTTCCTTTAATAGCAACTTATTTAAGAATGGGAAACAGTATGCATGCTTAATTAATA
>JAOVYU010000067.1:11879290-11890344 GCA_025674565.1 Synodontis membranacea
GATAGATAGATAGATAGATAGATAGATGTGTATGTGTGTGTTACTAAAAAAAGACTTCTAAAAAGGAAAAAAAAAAAAGAACCCTAATCACCCAACTGTTAATCAACGTACTACAGTAGTGACAAAACTTGCTGAAATGAAAATGCTTGCTACAAGTAATCTTGTTAATTAAGTTAAAAAAAAAAAAAAACAAGATGCAGAAAAATGGAAAGGCTCACAGCTGTGAATAAGTTGCACTTTCACTCCAATGAGCATGTTTGCTGCTATTCCTGGAGCAAGTCGGCGTCAATGCACACCAACTCTTAATAAAACTCAAACTTTATGAGGCAGTGATGTGTGCTAAGGTTACAGTCCTAAGCTACATTACTCTTAATATTCAAGTTTCATGGATGAATTTAATTATCTAGTGCAGCGGCATCATCTGTTTGATTACAAAATTGAACAATTCATATATATATATATATATATAAGGATATTGGATATTTTAGACATTAATGATGGTCATGACTAGACAGAGGTCTTCAACATTAACCTCACATCGATTCCCACTTTCGATCACAACACACAGAGCTAAAGAAACCTGCAGTGCCAAAGACTGACATTCACATTGGCAAAACAGCAGCATTTATACAACTGTGTGATTCAATTTGTTATACTTCCACCACAAGAAAAATCTTGATAACAATGTTCCATCATTTTCACTGGAGTCCTCTAAATTAAACCAGAAGTGTCTCTGAACGCTATACTTGTTGGCCTGAAACTCGGTAAGAACAGCTTCAAGTGGATATGGCATGGATGTGGAACAACGACGAAAGCAGACAGAAAGGAAATTACTCACCAGTCTTGTGACAAGGGGAACCCCGAAATGCCAGAAGTGATCGTTCAGCAGCCCACTGTACACTACGTTTCCAAAGAGAGCAATGTTTCCGGTTTTACACAGCCCGTTTCCTGGTTTCGTTTCTGGAGGAGCACAGAGAAATAATACACGATTAACAGACCTTTCTGCAAACCTGTAGAACCTATAGTGACTACTATGTGGAGAAAGAACAGTTGCGAAAAAGACTTAACAGGTTTAAAACACACACATACACTTATACACATACTCCACTTTAAGTTTAAGTGCAAAGGTACCTCTGTAATTTTTTTTTTGTCTATTGTCGTGTTTGCTGTATGCCTATTCTATTAAGTACATCGAGAGCACTGGAAAAGTCCAATTCCTTGTATGTGTTCACATACTTGGCCGATAAAGCTGATTCTGATTCTATATAGTCAAAAATTTGTGGACACCTAAACATCACACCCATATGTGAGCCATCCCCAAATTGTTGCTGCAATGTCGGGAAGCATTTAACTGACTAGAATTTCTTCGAAATATATATGCTGTAGCATTACAATTTCTCTTCACTGGAACTAAGACACCCAAATATGTTAGAGTCATGACAATGCCCCCGTGAACAAAGCGAGCTCCATGAAGACATGGTTTGCAAAGGTTGGAGTGGAAGAATTGGAGTGTCCTGCACAGAGCTATGGCCTCAACCCAACTGAACACCTTTAGGATAAACTGGAACGCCGACTGCACCTCGGGCCTCCTCTTCTGATTTCAGAGCCTAGCCTCACTAACGCAAGCCCCCGCAGCTACTAAGCCATGTTTCAGACAGTGAGTGGAAAGCCTTCCCAGAAGAATGGAGTTTATTCTAACAGCAAAGGGGGACTAAATCTGGAATAGGATGTTGCAAGAAAGGTATATACAGTACGGGTGTGACGGTCAGGTGTCCGCAAACTGATTGACATAACACTCATACATGCATACTACCTACAGAGTAACAGCTGAGACATCAACTGGACCTACAATTTCAGGAAACATATACACAGAATGTAGGTTTTATGACAAGTTGTGAAAACATCACACACTACTAAAAAAAAAAAAAATAAGAAGGTAAAATTATAGTAAAAATAATTACCAAAAAACGATACTCTTCCCATGTAATCTCAGTCTCATATTGTTTTTATATGAAGCTCCATGTGGCGCTTAGTATTACACACACATTACTCTCTCTCTCTCTCTCTCTCTCTCTCTCTCTCTCTCTCTCTCTCTCTCACATATATATTTTCCCAGCTCCATCTTTCACAGGCATCTTCCCCGAAGATGTCTGAAACATGACTTGGAGAGAACACATAAAGGAAGCCACGTGCAGTACATTAAATTATTCTCCATAAATGCCAACTACAGCAAAAATATGCATTGTGCCTCAAAACAACAGGGAGGCACAGATTGTGCGGTGCATCACCGCAAACCGTGCACTCATTATTGAAAAACAAAAAGGAAAAAAAAAAAGCCCTATTAAAATGTCAGTTGTGCTCTTTGTGGCTGGGGCGGCACATGAGTTTTAGAGTTATTAATGGGCCTGGTGTGATTGTTTATGGTGAATCCCTGCCGCAGGCTCTATGGGCCTGTCTGTAAAGTCCACGGATCATCCAGCAGCACACTCCCCGTCTCTTTACATCACCCCCATGAATATGCATGCGCATAGGCCATGCTCCAGCAAATCGATCACAGCTATAGCACATTTATATCCGTGCCACGTGGCTGATTTTTTATAAAAATGATATAGCCTAATTAGCAATAAAATCGCTCACTTCATAGCCTTTCCTTAATACAGAGGGGCAATGCATGCACAGACGATTTTGCAGCAGGATGAAGAAGTGTGCACTCCTGGTGATGTGCTTTTTTTATTTTATTTATTTATTTATTCATTTTTTGCAGGTGATGCAACTTGATCAGAACATACGTGGTTGCATCAGTGCTTGCGAGGAGCGTGGAGTTGAGAAAGGGGAAGGATTCAGGTGGCATAGCTGGCAGGCATCACTTTGGAAGATCCCCTCTCATCCATAGGAATTCTGTTCATCATGCCTCATTGTGTGATGAGTTATTGACAGTGAGACGAGAAATGCCGAGAGTAGCGCAGTACAGTGCAGCTCCACGCTGCCAACCCCCAGGCTACTCCATCAGCTTCTCTTACTTTCTGCCTCACTTTCTATACCCCTCAGCTTTACACTCACTCTCCTCCGACTGTTCTTCTCCTCCTGCTTCTCTCTATGGCATTGTTTCTATTTCTTCTCTTGCTCTCTCTCTCTCTCTCTCTCTCTCTCTCTCTCTTTCACTCACTTTCTCTGACAACTTCTTTTCCTTACCCATGTCTCTGTCTTAGAGTTTGAAAAAAAAAAAAGAGCTTTGAAATGTCAAAGTTGTCATAAACAGTGCATGAGGGTGAGTAGTTTTTGTTTGAAAAGAACGCACTAATTGTGTTGCTTATGACAGACTGAGAGCTACGTTATATCTACTTCAATCAACTTACACACGCATGCACCGTGAGTAACTCCTTTTTCTATCCGATAGTGGAACATAGAACATGAAATGTTTGCATTAAATCAAGCAAAAAGCACTACAAATGTTAAACTTAAAGTGAATCCAGTTTACGAATAAATTACAAATGAGACACACAAATTCAGCCTAAGTGAAAATGGCAAAATTAATAGCATAAATAAGGTTTCCTAATGAACAAGAAGATATGTTTTTACTGTTAGTACTTTTTAACTCACACTTAATAAGGCAGCTCAACTCTGAGATCTTTATTGTGCGCATAGTTAAAATTTCGGATAGTGCTAATACCATTAAATGATCAACAGACATTGAGCTGGAAAGCAAAGCATTACTCTGTAATTGTATGTCCTCTTTGCTCTGTAATTGGGACCTTTTCTGTCCTGAAACCTGTCCCCCTGGCTCCAGACCTCATGCTCTGGTCCCAGCCCCCCCCCGTTTCTCCAGCCCACGCACTGTTCTGGTAGTGCTGAGTGCACACAAGCAGGCCTGGAACTTCCTCTCCACAGGCCAGTCCTGTCAGCACCTCCAGCCAACTCAAACACACCAGCCCTTCCATATGGCCATTGCACCTTGCCCACTCCTGGGCTGGAGCCGAAGCCAGCGGGGCCGGAGTGAACAGAGCCTTCCAGAGGCCTCTCCAGGGCTTCATGCCACCTCTCCAAAAGATGTATTCATTACCCCTCCTGTACCCTGGGGTTGTTCCATAGCCTCTTTACAAAGCATGCAGGCTGTTTAAACATGACTCCTGGACCAGTTCATCATGTGCAGTGTGCAACCACTCTGATTAATACAGAGAGGGGGGGCCATGGCAGCAGACAGAGCTGCAAGGGATTCTGTGCATTAATAACACCATGCTATTGCCACTGCTGGCACCTCTGCCCTCTCTCTCTCTCTCTCTCTCTCTCTCTCTCTCTCTCTCTCTCAAACACACACATGCACACACTCACACCTGATGAATAATAAAAAGAGAAGATTATCATGATGTATTGTCAGTAAATGTTAGGAACATGCTTTCATTAGTCTTTCACTAATGAGAATGACATACATTAAAATTAATAGTTTTTGTATATGCAATCCATTTATTTTTCCCTTAAGTGGAATGATGTGGAGGCAGAAATTGATTAGATCATTCTTCAGCATTCTGGCTGCATGTTGCTTTTATCATGTGGCAGCAATGCAATACATAAAACCATGAAGCTCAAGAGGTCAAGAAGGCCGGTTAATGTTCATATTAAACACCAGAATGGAGGAAAAAAAATTGATCTCAGTGACACTGACCGTGTCGTCCTTGTTGCTGATTCCGTGAGACATTCATGCACAGCAGTCTCTAGAGATTACGCAGAATGTTGCAAGTGACAACTACAACAAAGCATCCAATGAGCAGCAATTTTTATTGCAGAAAGGATAATCAGAGAAGGAGACTGGTCAGGCTGGTAAATAACCACTCTTTACAAACTTGGTGAGCCGAAAAGAATCTCGGAGGTGAGATGAAACTGGAGAGCCCAGAGGAAACCCCAATGGAAACAGATAGACAATGTGAAAGATCATACCGGGGACACCGGCGCTGTAAGGCAGCAATGTTTCCTGATAGTTAATGAACTTTATAATTTTCCAATTGAAGGATTTCAATAGGATGGTCTAGACATGGTCTAGACATGGTCTAGACATGATTTCAAATGTGTGTGCATTGTACAGAATGCATCATTATTAAAGATTCTTTAGAGAAAATTAGTCCAGTACCCGCAGTACTCGAACACCATGATGTCATATTCTGTTTGACATGTTGGATATAAATCTAGAGAAGGTGGCGGAGATTTCTGCACCTGACCATGCTATCGACGAGAACAGTAAGCAAAGACAGTGTCATCGGTTAGGCCTCAAAATATGCCGAGGTCTCCAAGCTGAAATTAAAAAAAATCTCAGAGGCAATATCATTAGATTGTGGGAGGCTAAAAAAATCCAGGAAATAAGCTTATGGAACATTTTTTTCTTCAGAGACTAGAGATTACTGTTTGTTTGTTGTGTACTGTTTTGTTGGTGTAACTGATCCAATGCACCATAGAAACAGTCTCACATCCACTGCTTATTTCTTGCCATTTGCAGAGTTTAAAAGTCTCCAGTGGACTGAGGTTTAGAAATGGTATGTTCTAGTATAATTTATTAATATATGGTTAAATCAATGCTTGATGCCCTTATAGATTACTTCAAAATCATAAAAAGTGCCCTGACAGGAATAGGAGCATACTACAATTTAATTAAACTCCGTATCCTCCCCCTGTGCGGCAGCCTGATTAAAGTAGCAGTCAAATAAAACAGCATTTAATTGGCATACACCACAAAAGCTGTTTGCATGTTTATTTAACATTGTGGCATATTAATAAAAATTTAGATGCCTAATTGGGTAAACTTGTGCAGGCGAGAGTGAGGTTCCTGGCTCCACAATCCCCGCCGCGCCCCACTGTTTAATGGACTATGACTGAAAAACGATCTCAGGCTAGTTTAATATTTCTGCAGTCATACTTGATGAAAATCCCCGCTCTCATTGGCTAAGGGCCACACATTAAAAAGCAATCATAGCTACCTGGACCTGCTGGTGAGAATCCCCAGCGGAGTGAACCACTTGGACGGACCTGGTGGAGCGCGGCATTCCGGCATGGGGAGGATCATTAGCATCTCACGTATCTCGAGTGTGGCATACCGATAGCCCATCCCCAGCCAGCCTCCTCTTGTGGGGCCTCACCATCCTCACTTGGCATCACACCAGAGACAGCTGGAGAACTTGGCCTCCCCTTCTGCCCTCACTACTCCTCCCTCTCCCCACTTTTTCTCTACTCCTGTCAGTTTAGCGTGCTGGGCACCCGAATGAGTGGCCCTTTGATCAGCTACCAAACAGACAGAGCAAAGCACAGCAGAGGCCCTGAGCAATCAGCCCCATACAGTTACTGAGCGGGAGAGAGGGGGGAAGAAGCCAGGGGCCCGAGCAGCAGGCCCAGAGAAAACAATGCCAAGACTAGAAGTTTTTACCCCATGCCAGCACTACATTAGAGTATAACACATATCCAAGTCTCATGCACCATACAGTACATTATAAACAAACAAACAAACAAACAAACACACACACACACACACACATCTCTGTTACTTGTCGGGTTATGAACTCTTACAAGACATTTACATATCAGACAACTTGCAAAAACTCTAAGAATTTAGCTACAGGTGATAATTAGCTGTAATGAGTTTATCTACAAGGAGTAAAAACTTTCAGATGACAGACACCAGAAGTCTTGATTTTCGGTGATAAGTAAGAAAAAAAAAAAATCTGCAGGATTTCATTACAATTTTAATTTTAAATTTTTAAAGAGATTTTATATGATGAAATTTCCTTGATGCTCCTTACCAATCCAAATTACTATTCCGAGCACCTGGAGCTAGAAGATTTTGTGTCCAGGTTATTATTATTATTTTTTATTTGTAGTTGACCTACGGCCAGCGTTGTGATGGCCCTTGAGTCTGTTACTATAGTACACAATATTTGTTCCGAGGTTCCCCAACATGCTGCAATACACATATCAGCCAAGCTGCAATTAGGCTGTAGGTGGGAACTATTTTTAGGTTTATGTTTTCTTTTGTTCTCTATTCAACCATTTTTTTTGGCTACCTATGATTATATCATTGATCCATCCTGTCCATGCAGATATATAAAAAAAAAAAAGTCTACACATACTACACACTTTTGGCAAATACAGTAAACGGTATAAAATGGTAGGTTTTTGTGATGAAAAATGAAACCAAGATAAATCATGTCAGAACTTTTCCACTTTTAATGTGAAATTGCAAAGCATACAAATAAGGTGGAAAAGCAATCAGAAACTTTTAAAGGAAAATAATGAAAAAGAAGAAACAATAGACTAGTTGCATAAGTGTGCACAGCCTGAAACTAATACTTTGTTGAAGCACCTTCTGATTTTATTACACCACTCAGTCTTTTTGGGTTAGAGTCTATCAGCATGCCACATATTGACTTGGGAATATTTTCCCACTCTTTCTTCCAAAAACATTCCAGATCTGTCAAATTGTGAGGACATCTCATATGCAGGCCTTCCTACACTTCAGGTCACCCCACAGATATTTAGCTGGATTCAAGTCTGGGCTCTGGCCAGGTCATTCAAAAACACTGATCTTAATTTGGTTAAGCCATTTCTATGTTGATCTGGATGTATGCTTTGTTTCATTGTCATACTGAAATATGAAATTCCTTCAGCTTACTAGTTGATAAATGAATGTTTTGCACTAAAATCGACTGGTATTTAATAGCTATTCGTGAGACCCTCCTCCTTGAAAAAAGACACAGTTCTGGCTGAAAAATAAACACGCCCCTAAGGCGTGATGCTCCCACCACCATGCTTCAATGTGGGTACCTTTTGGTGATGTGCCAAACTTACGGAATATTCTTTTGGAATTTAGTTTCATCAGACCATTACACATTTTGCCACATGATTCTGTGTGATTTACTTGTATTTTGCTGTATTTTTCCAATTTTCCTTAAAATATATCTGAATGCTTTTCACTTCATTTTTATACATTGTAATTTCACACTGAAGGTTTGAAAAGTTCTGACACCATTTATCTTGGATTACAATTATAGCTAGGAATTTACATATTGCCATGTTCTTTAATTGTTGCCGTGTTCAATTAAATGGAATTAGACAGAACATGCCTACAATATTAAGTTTCATTACTTCCTATAACTGAGTTTATCATTCGTTCTTCTGCTAGTAGAGTGACTGTTGATCAACTTATAGCCTGAGAATATTGTAATAGTTCTTTAAAAGTTTAGGATTGTTTTCCCACCTCATTTGTATACTTTGCAATTTCGCATTAAAAGTGGAAATGTTCTGAAATGATTTATCTGGGTGTCATTTTTTCATCATAAGAACCTACCATATTAACAGGGGTGTGTAGAATTTTAATATACGCTGTGCTGTTTAGGGACTTATCATTGTAACCAGCAGTTGATTGTATTTTTACTTCCTAACTGTCTGAAATATACTTTAAAGGTATTTCTGCAATACAAATTATTTACAAGACTAGACTAGACTTTTTTTTCTTTTTCTTTTTTTTTTTGTCATGGAAGCATCCCCACAGACACCACTGGGGTGGATTTCTACTTTGTATTAATTAGCTTGCACCAATAACAGATACGTGGAAACTTTGGCGCAACAGAGCAAAATAAAGCTCAGTGCCAAGCTATGATATGATTACATGCATCCATCTTGCAATAAAAACATAATGAGAGAAGACCAAAACTTAAATAATATATTTTATGTCTGATGTGATGAAAGAAGAAGACCAGAGTTCACAGCACAATATGCCACATGAGAAACGTTGTTGGAAAAGGATAATGATATAGCTGCACAGAGACGACCTCCACTCAGGAATTCATATACCAAGTCATTTCCCTGTCTGTATTAATGCATTTAATCAGCTAACTACTTTGCTATATGTCATTACATTATGTTAGCTACCACTTTTTATCAATAGTCAATTAGATTTTTGGGCAACCAAATCATAGGACTGGGCAGCACACTGGAGCTTTCATTTGCCCAGGAGACTATCTAATGAATTTATGAATTGTGCAGTCTTGCTATTTTAATGGAGATATTACTGAACTCATAGCAATCCTTTTCTCTCCCTGAAGGTGTAGCGCTCATCATTCCCCACTCTGTCATGCTCTTGTTGTGCGCAACCGGAGAATATGTTAAAAACTTTAACAGTTCAGCTAAGGTCATAGCTAGGAATTTAGATATTGCCATGTTCTTTAACTTTTGTAAATTAAATGGAAATTAGACAGAACATGCCTACAATATTAAGTCTCATTACTTCCTATAACTGAGTTTATCATTCGTTCTTCTGCTAGCTGAGTGACTGCTGATCAACTAGCCTGAGAATATTGTAATAGTTCACAAACTCAATCTACTTTACATGACAACCTACATAAACTGACCACTCTGGTCACAGTTTGCTAGCATGTAATTCCGTACATATCCCACCGTTTCAAAAATCACCTTTTAAATACGTATAAAAAGGGTAAGCACTCAAAGCCACACGCAAAATCTAACATTCAAAAACTTTGCTAAAAACATGTAGCACTTGATATTAATCAGTCTACTTAGTGGTTGTAGGGAGCGACATCTTTAATTAGAATTGCTTTTCTCGAAATGTCATGCTTTTGTATCCTTTAAAAGTTCATCCATATAAAGATTTCTCTCCATGCTCCATGCTAGGCATGACAGGACGAGTTCCTGATGGGAAGTTCGTATTATCTGCTCCCTAGCAAAAAGAAAAAGAAATAGCAAAACTGGTTGATCAATCATACTATACACCGCTCGAATCCCAAGTCCTTTCTCAAAGTAAACTAAGTAGTCTGTATTTTACCTTAAATACAAAGTCGGGGAAATAATCTTGCAGAAATGTACATAGATCCTAAATATTCCAATGTACTGTATATCCATGCAATGCATGTGGTCATTGTGTAACTTGCAGGTTAAAAAGACACCCACACACACACACCCACACACTACATACTGCACTTTCTTGTATCGGAAAATTCAGCACAGAAGGTCTAACTGAGAAGTGAGAAAGAAAGGTCTGTTAAAGATCAAAGCTGATTGATTGTTACTGACCTGGCAACCCATGATCTCCTGTGCAATGACCAAATGGAGGCATTCCCTCGTTACCCATTGGTAACAAGATCCCCCCCCCCCCCCGCCTCTCTCACACACACACACACATACCAATTCTGAACGAGAGACTGTTTGTGTCTGCATTCAAGGCGAATTTGCAACTTTGTAAATTGCCTTCAACCTGTAAAACCCACCAAAAACTTTCAATTTCAACTCATCAATTGGGGTAGTCGCCTTAACTACCAGTTTCTTCCCCAGTTACTGAGTGACTTCAGATGAACACAGTCACACATGCTGTGAACAGTGTAAAGTACCGCTTCTGCACTTTGTAAATAGTTTGGTATTAGTCTTGCAGTACTGGCTTTAGATTATTAAATATTCAGGCACAGTACTTGGGTAAATATAAAACACTGACTGTACTAAATACTAATCGAGAATGTAATCATCAACATTAGAGTTATTATACACTAGCTGGTTAGCTTGTTGCTAAGCTACTCATTATTGATATTTTTGCTGTTGTGCAGCAATTTAAATCCAATACATTGCATGAATATTTAAGGTTCACTGTAGAACAGTAAGAGCGGCCATTCAGGTCTGTAACTGTAAAAGTGCTTTTACGACCGTTATGCGCTCTGACACAGCAAACAAAAGACATGGTCTCATGAAGTCATTCAGGTTTCTTTGTTTACAAACTTGCCTGCCTATTGGTGGGAAATGACATTATTACAACCTGAAAATTACCACTTACAAGGGATCAAGAAGATTAACCATTTATAAGGTACTGATTGAAATACTTTTAAATTCAAAATTTTCCAAGTATTTTCATTTTTCTTTTGCAAATCAAGGTCAATAAATTTACCATTGTCACATCCACGCCTCCTCCCTCAGACTTACTGGGACTTCAGCCAGGGAAGGGGCGTGTGCACATTGAGGTCGGCTTGTTGTTGGGGATATTAGGGGTGTATCACTTTAAGAGTCACTCCATGTTT
>JAOVYU010000067.1:11905454-11915967 GCA_025674565.1 Synodontis membranacea
CAGTACATATATACAGTATAAACCCAGCTGCATGCTTTCAGTAGCACACTTTGAAACATCAGTCAGAGGAAAAAGAACATCACAGCTGGCATTTTGATTCTAACTAATGAATTTGCATTTCCCTACCCATCCTATAAATAAAACATTTCAGTTATTATGCTATTCTCACTAAGCTCAACAGCAGTTTCAGTTCCAAAAGTTCCATTGAGCTGTACATATTTCATATATGATTATAAATCTAAAGGTTTATAATCATATTCCTCCTGCTGTGTAAGCCCTGTCTATTCTCTTTTCTTTTTTATTTGCTGTTTACTAATGGTAGCACTGTTTAAGGCTCTTGGCTTCAAGTCCAGGCATCTAGAGGTCCAGTAAATTCACACACTAACACGCCATGATGTACTACAATGCAACGTACAATATTTTATTTCGATGATAAAACAAACACAAGAGCCTTTACATATTGCAATGCATATATGACTACTTTTTTACATCCATTCAAAAAGCTTTAATTAATCATTTATTCTAATGAGCATTAGTTTAATTACATTTTTGCATAATGAGCTTCTGTATCGGGCAATGCACTGGTGTCCCATCCAGTGTGCAGCGTGTATTTCCGCATCATGCCAGTGCTCCTTGGATAAGCTTCAGATCTACTGTGGCTCGGGCATGGATAAAGTAGCTACTGGAAACGAATGAATCAATTAATTATGGGCTTCTGTATCATCATATATTCAAGCAAATGAGGTCCCTAAAATTCATCGTTCCTGTTTCATGTTTTATTCTATAAGGATGTCATACATACAGTTTTATTACCTTATGTCACTCACTTCACCTTACTTGCACTGTGGGGAGCTTCCTGTTTGCCACTGTGATGTGACATCACATGCACGTGATTTTGATAACACGGTGTCACTACAGAAACTTAGTTATAGCAATGAGGATTTGCTCTTGTGGGGCAAGCCATAAACCTAACAAGGGCTGCACATATCCCTTGATGTCCCAGGACCCCTGAATTTACCTATATTTGCCTGTTAAGTGAGTGCTGTTATTCATTTCTTATGTCCCAGTGCCCATAGCAATAGTGCATTTTTAAACATCATGGTATTAGCTTTCATACCTCAGTTGGAAAGAGAATAATGAAAGGGCCAATGCATTGCACGTGTAACATAATCCTTTAAATAGCCTCTTACCTGGCTGTAAACGTATTTGAAAGAAAGAGATCAGCTGTAACGTACATCAGCCAGCCAGAAAAAGTTACGTGCTTCAATCATTGCCAATATTTCTATATTTTGTAATATGTCCAAATAATAAACATGAAATTGCCAGTGATGTACAGAATCTAGGGATCTAAACCTTTATTCTGTGAGCCTTCCAGGGACCATTATACTTGGCATATAACTATGCACCAGCCCCTATGTGCTTTTCATGCATATACAGCATTACAGTATACAGTAAGTACTGTCATGTCAAAACCAAAATGCCATCTTTGACTAGGTCCTCTAAATTTGTGAAGCATTGAAAATGGTGGGAGTTGAGGAGGATATTATAGCGTGTGTCATAAGAAATAAATAAAGAAATAAATAAAACAGCACTCATGCCAACATAGACGGTAAATCAGGCCATTAAACCTTACTATCTCATTGTGACACGAGAGTACTGTACATTCCTCTGATCTTTCCAATGAGACAAATTGACAGTGAGAAGCGCTATCTGTGTTTCACATACTGCCCCTGTCATTTACAATGCTATTGCAACATACACACTGTACTCATCATGTTAATTCTACTGGATGTGAATATCTGATGTGGCGAAGGATGACGAGGTACCTGCGGCCGTCGTCTTATATGCAGGTAGTTAAAAGCTAACGTAGAAATACTGCATAACCCTGGCTATCTGCACATTGTCTGAATGTTCCATACGCGTGCAAATATTTTAATGATTGAGGGAAAAAAAAAACCTGCCACTGAAGTTTCTGATTTCCATTGTTAGCCACAGGATTAAAGCCCCAAAAGCAATCCTGGCCCCATATTCTGTTTTGTGTAAGCAAAACTGTGGTGAGAAACAAAGCACTCATCTCATTTGGGAGGGTTTGCATGAAGAAGGACTTAATAAATGGATCTGACACTCAGTGAGTTGGAGTGCCGGCACTTTGCCATAGAATATAAAAGATAAGCAATTATGTTATCATACAGGTCTGTAATTATTTTTTAGTGTTAAATTAGGCAGACATTTTATGTATTTAAACAGTAAAAATGTACAATTATTATAGTCGCGATTGTGCAGTTGACACTGTCGCATGTCTAAACCAATCCAGACTAATTCTTTAATGGAATACAGAATTAAAGGTAAGTACTACATTAGTCTTTCTTATTGTAAAACACATTAGCAGTGCATTAAAAAAAAAGCCATACTGTGTATGCTTCGTCGTAAAACATTACTACAGAGACTATTGCAATACTATTTATTTATTTATTTATTTATTTGAGAGTAAGTCTACAGTATTACCAGTGTCAGATGACGTCAGGGTCAACTGTTCAGATTGGCAGTTTGTCAGATGGCAGTTTGTTCCTGCCCTGTTAAGCCCCTCCCTTTTTTCTGTATGGAACTTCTTTAGAAAGTCATGCTGCATGTCTACATTTAATCAGTTGTGCAATTTAATTACAAGCTGAGAATGGAACATACCAGGCTGAGTGTATGAATCTCACCCAGTTGTATCCATTTGGGAAATCAAACCTAAATCAACACTTTTTTGCCCATTAATACCGAAGACAGATATTTGTATGTTCATGAATAATACATGGATGCACACACACACACACACACACACACACACACAGTATATATATACCATGTTTGCATATTTTAGGCTAATGTATAAGGCAAAAAAAAAAAAAGGAAAAGTGATCTTTTGCTCAGCGCTGATGTTGATTTACTGCATACTACATACTGTCAAAGATGTAACCCATGTATTGGTAAATACTGTATTTTTAAGCAATAATCATGAATGAATACATAAATCTTAAACATATAAATATATTTACACATAAGCGATAAACTAACCCTCTCAGGTACGATCCAAAACACACCATGGAACTGTGCAAGACGCAAAGATAAAAATGATATGAACCCCCCCTGGGAGTCATCGTATTGCTGAATCAAGCATATTAAACTTGATAACATGTCTTATGAATAACCTTGACATTTTTATGCCATGCCAGATCCAGGAAGACTTATTGGAAATCAGATTTTGCATGCTCATGCTAAAGTAGGACATGTTAACACGGCAGAACACTAAAATGCACAGATTTTTTCCCCTTGAACTATACTTACATAATTTCAAGTTCTAATAATATGAGATAGCGGTCTGAAAAAAAAAAAAATAACAAAAAAAAAACCCAAAACAAAACCCAAAAGCAGAGAGAAAAAGCAGACATCTAAGAATGACCAAATATACTGTATATTTAATTGGAACAGTTTCAATATCTTTTTTTCTCTTCTCATTCAAAATGTCAGTGTATTATATATTTGGTAAATCTGCAATAACTTTTTCTCATGCTGCAGTAAAGCAAATTTGGACTACAGCACTAAAGTATTTAGCTCAAACCTTTCAACATAAAACACAAATGAACATTGCCAAATTTTGCTGAAACAATCCAAATAAATTGATCTAATCTTGAATCAATTCCAAGTCAAGCCTCCTGCAATCCATTTTTGGTCCAGCGTCCTCATCAATCCAATTATCATTCCTGTGGATAGTGGGCACATTGAAATGAATCAATTCAGAACAATGCCAGCAAGTTTACATTCTCAAAACCTAATGTATCCGTTTCAAGGATCTAGCGATTGACAAAACTCTCTTCCATCAAAGCGTGGGAGAGCTGTCAGCAGAAAAGGCGACTGATAGGGCCTTCAGACAGTAGGTGATCTATGACGTCTCCTCCTGAATGACAGACACTGAGTGAGGCATGATTTAGATGGATAGATAAAAGAGAGTGGTGGTGTTGTCTAGATCGTTGTATGCATAGATGCTGTGGTTGTGCGCCTGAGCTTATATTAGTGCGCTTATATGAATTTATGTGTGTTTACTGCTTGGCGCTCAATAGATGTCAACACTCAAGACGATCACCCCCTACTCTTACCCCTATCTTGCCCCCCCACTCCTTCCTACCCCACTCTGCCCTCCCCCCAGGCTGCAATGATTTAAAGGTGCTGAGATTTGTCGGTTCAACCCACGGCCAGACGAGCTGACACCACCATAAATCAGAGAGCGGGCCGTCGCACACAGCCTACCTGCAAACCTCTACCCCAACCCCCCCCAACCCCGGACAACTGAGTCTGAAACGCTGACACCACGATCTCTACCCCATACTGGACACACACACGCATCACAAGCAGCCCTCATTAACTCCTGAGCCTCAGCTTCCCAAACACAGCCATGCAAGGCCAGCACTCGAATTCAGGTGATTAGGGAAAAGCAGACCACACACCATGAGCACTTGTTCGATTCCCAGTTGGAGCTTCAAATGATCTGACAACCCGAGGTGCTGTTCCCTCCAGCTAAACAAACCACTTCTAATGCAAGCCATAAATGTGAGACTTTCTTGTTTTTCTCAGCCTAATGCATTTTTCGAGAGGTGTCTTGGGGTCCAGTGTAAACTCTGCAAGAAATTAGAACTAGAAATCAAATTAGACTTTAATTTTTGCCTCTGATTAAATAAGTGACCATGTTGCAGACATGCCAGCTTTGTTTATGTTAGTTGAGCAGCAGTGGTACACCGCTAATGAAGAAATCAAGCTTAACTGATCCTGCGTTCATATTATTTGGACAGTTTAAAGGACTTTACACAGAGACTTTAATGCAAACACATGCCGCAACAATGATTAGATCATATGCCAACATCTCTAATTATCTATTGTGCACTGTATTCCTTGACCTTTCATCAAGGAGGAGGAGGCCTAAAAATGCCACAAGTGCCACTACTGTCAACCCACTGACTTTTAAGCGGACCATTACTGTCAGTACAGCCTGCCTTCAAAGTAGCCCAAACAGACTTTAAGATGGCCTTACCTGCACCTGGGACCACAGGCCACCAGGTGACATGTTGTTAATTAAAACCGTGTGGCTTCCGGGGCCTGGTCCATCACTCATAGTCCAGCGTTACCTTTAGAGAGAGCTGGAACAATACCAAAAGGGATAGAAAAAAAAAGGGGGTGGGCAGACACAAGAAACAAAGAGCCACTAACACAAATAAATGAGCAACTTTAAAGAGTGATCAGTTATTAATTCTGATCGGTTTTTGCTTCATATTCTTTGACAATGTAATGTAGCAAATTTACTGATTATTATTTATATGTGGGGATTCTTTGTTAGAGTCTTTAGAACCCTTAATGGTGGTTCCTCCTCCTCCTCCTCCATTCTATATTGGGAACCCCAATACAGAACACTACAGGTTCCCTATCAGGTTCCAAGTAGAATACATTAATGGGTACTAAGATTGTTTATTTACCCAATTACCCTTTAGAAAAAAGTTGCAGAACCCTTTTCTAAGAGTGTAGAAGCTACCGTATACACATCAGAGACATAGGCATGCATGTGAACACTGTTTATTACGTTATAAACGGGAGGTCACCATCTTGTAAATATTAGTGCATGTCTGCTTTCACTACCTGGTAGTAGACATTTGGTACCTGGTACTTTAAATCATATAAAAAAAAAACACATAAAAGTCTCAGTGACTTTGAGAGAAGTCTTTGCGAATATCCTCTTTGTTCTGAGCATTGTTGTCTCTGTCTACCTTGTTATCACTGTTATTTTGCATATCTTTGCCATGACTGCTCGCGTAATGACCGAAGCATGCCTGGTTACGTTGCGCTTTGGGAAAATCCTGTTTATTAATGATACACATGGATCCTTATTCTCCCTCTGAGCCTCCCTTCTTACAAATATGTGTGCATGACAAACACATTCAGTGTGATCTTATAATTAATCATTCCTTGATTACTACTCAAACTCATTCAGACGCCATTGATAAGTGGTCTTGTATTGCATCTGCATTTGTAGGTTACTAATACATGCAACCACTGAGTGTCATATGATCAAATATTACCATTCATTTGAGGTAAAAGACATCTCTGCTAGCCTTTACCTGGAGTAGTACCGTGCTCCACGGTTTAATCTATAGTATTGAATGTTAGGAAGTAAACAAGCACTCAGATGGTTGTTGTAATAAGATGAAGGATCACCTCTTTAGTCATTAGTAAGTCTAACCTCTCATCAGTGAAGCTCTAGGTGAAAGAGTGATTGATCTTGAAGATAAAGCATATGGTTTATTGATGAACCATTTAGAACAACTGAAAGTAGGACTGAGGTCTCCAGGGAACTTGTCTGATTAGACACTTGCATTAGGTACAGTGCTTACCTAGAGATCCAATCATGGTCATGTTTCTTGTCATAAGTGAAAATCTATTCATGTAAACAGAAGGGAGATGATCACAGTCAGAGCCCTACATTCTTTGATGACCAAGAGTTCTGAGACACTGTGTAATATAAGCAAATAAATATATAAATAAATATTTATTAGGGTGTTGCATAAGTTCATGGGCTAGTACATATCTTCAATTATTTATCAAAACTCCACTTAAAAGCATGTGTTTTAGGCAGGTTATCAATCAAGCATGAAGCCCAGCAGGACTCATATTCGTCATTGCCCTTCTATTGTTATACAATAGTGGAAAAAACGTAACGGAAGCAAGCAAGGAAATTTGCACTGGAAGTTTATGGCAAAAGCTGCAATTGCCGTTTCTGTGGCCAAGAACTGCTATGCTGTTTTGAGAAGGTGAATTTGAGCTAGATGATGAGCCAAGAAGTGGTAGACCAAAGGAAACGGAAAACGAGGGGCTGCAGAAACTGATGGATGAACATGTGACACAATCGACTCGAGAGGTGGCAAGATTTGAATAGAGTTTAAATATGGATCATTCTACTGTTCTAATGCATCTTAAGGTTGGTAGGGGGGTTCCACATGCACTTTCAGCTGCTTAACACCTGCATTACAGGTGCATTACACCTTTATTACCAAAAAATAATGATGAAAGTCAAGAATTTAAGTCTTGGATGGGAAGTTCACCGCATCCAGCCTACTCAACGAACAGAGCACCTTCAGATTTCCACTTGTTTAGGTCACTGCAACATACACTCTCTATCCAACAAGGCAAGGTTAACACGAAATTACATAGATTAATTAATTTCCTTAAAACCCGAACCCTTCTTTCACACTTTCTTTTTTTTTTCATAAATACCAGAAAGGCATGGATTCTAACAGCAATTACTTTGGAGACTAACTCTTTCCATTATTTTAGAAAATCACAAATAAATTTGGTCCAAAAGGCCAATAACTTATGCACCACCCTAATAAATACATAACCTCCTTATTCTATAATCAGAATTATAGTCTTTCAAAGTCATTCCTTCTATTCTTTCACAAAATATGTCCTTAATTTGTGTTTTGACGATGGTAGCGGAAACTGCAGTCTGACTCATCAGTCCAAAATCTCCCATGTGTTTTCTGGGTTGAGATTTGGTGACTGTGAAGGCTGTGGCATATCACTTACATTATTTTCATACTTAGTTAAACCATACTGGAGTGAAGTCTCTTGCTCTGTGAATGGGAGCATTGTCGTTGTCATGGGTAGTGGTAGCTCAGTGGTTAAGATTGATCGGAAGGTCGTGAGTTCAAATCCCAGCCTCACCAGTGACTACCACTACTGGGCCCTTGAGCAAGGCCCTTAACCCACAACTGCGCAGTTGCATAAAAATGTGATATATGTAAGCCGCTCTGGATAAGGGCGTCTGCCAAATGACTTAAATGTAAATGTCATCCTGGAAAAAAAAAACACTCTGATCAGGAAAAAAAAAAGTGCTTCATTATGGATAAAAGTGATCAAAATAACCTTGTAATAATTTGCAGGGACTCTTCACTCTAAGGGAACAAATAGATCCAAACCATGCCAGCAAACCACCACAGCATAATAGATCCTGCTGTTTTCCTATAAGCTGTCACCTCATTTGCATGTGCTTCCAAATGCTTCTCATTCTGCTTAATGACACTCTTGGAGAGAAAGGCCTGCAAGGTGAACATTAGCTACATAAGGAGAGGGATGTCCTCCTTGATCTCTGCCCCGGCTCTAGGCACCTTGAACCCATCCTTCACAGGACCACACTTTGTGGAGGTTGCTTTTAGAAAAGGGAAAACAAAAATCAATCAGACGTGTCTCAATTAATCTGGTGAGTGGTGCATTGATCGTGGCTCTAAATTGGGTCAACAGGATTGTCTATTTAAAGGGCAGGACCCTTTAATCATCATTTTAGCTGCGATAGACAGAGAGAGTCACATTGGTCCTGATAGCTGGCACTAGTCCTCTAGAGGAACAGCATCCTCCAAACCCTTATCCCATCCAAGAGTACTCAGGGGGTTGCATTCATATAGCCATAAAACCACACAATACAGGAACCTCCTTCTGTGTCCAGTGCAATTGCAGCACAGTTTTGATTAAGATGTGTGGGAATTCGAGTTATGCCAGCTACAGCTGCAGATACACACAGTATGGTGGGGATGCAGTACTGCAGTGTTCCACACTTTCCCATAGCTCATTTCTCCACTCTTTACAAGGCTTCAGAATGCCTGTGGTATTCTGTGCACTGATGGAGTGCATCTGTATGACTCAGGGTGTTATTGCTGCATATTTGATCACAGCTTCCCCACCGCCTGCGTAGTGCAGGTAGTAAATGTAAAAAACTCAGTACCATACTGTATATCACTGCTAGGGGCTACAGGAGGACAGCACAGTTCTTTTCTTCAGCTAGCAGCAATTTTCATTGTTTCACTCTCTCTCTCTCTCTCTCTCTCGTTCATGATTTACACAGGCTGTCCGTGAAGGCTCTGGAGGAAGCCTCCTTATGAAAGAGGATGACTGTCTTAAGAGTTTTGATGATGGATGTTGCCATGACGATGTGGAGGCACGTGAGGTAGGAGTGCCGGTTGTTTATGGATGGGGCCGAGATGGCATGGCAGCCGCTGTAAATCCACCACACATGCACCTTAGGGGAGGTGGAGGAAAGTGAGTGAGTGAGTGAGTGAGAGAGAGAGAGAGAGAGAGAGAGAGAGAGAGAGAGAGAGAGAGAGAGAGAGAAGAGAAGACTAATGGAAGTGGCAATGGTAATAAGTATATTTTGCAAAGAAACCAGTCTTATCATTAAGTATATATGACTCTAATAAGAAGTTATCTTTGCATTTGAGAAGAAGGTTTGCCAGATTCAAGTTGTGCATTTTTTTTCTTTTATGCAGTGAAGGAGTCAAGTGTGAATCTTGATGGACAAAGATTAAACGCATTTACACTGTTAACCTGTTCATCCTTAGTAACTGCCTGGTCAGGATTGCAGTACTTTAAAATAAGGGCAGGTACTTTTAAATAAGGGCATCATGGGCAGGTACAGGCTTAGACCATGCCCACTTTGGGTTTAGATTCAAAATGTAGACAGGGATATGAATGTAGATCTTGAAATGAATGCAGGATCTGCAGGATCTGAATCTGTTAGGTGATTAGTATCACCTAACAGATGCAGGTGCAAATAGGATTACACCCCTACTGCGTATAAACCGTTACACTGATCAAACCAACTCAACTTCCTCACTTGTTTGGTGAAGGTGACTCAGACATCAGTGTTATCAGTTTGCACCTCTAAGCAAATATGCCCAACATCCTCCACAGCAACAACACAGCCTTAATAGGTGAGACATCACACTCTTAAGACATCTGTATCCAGTTCCAAACCCAGAACAGCCATCTAAAAAAAAAGCAACCGACCTTTATTAATGAATGTGTTTATTTATTTCCTTTAATAGATTTTGGGTGCAGGGTCTGTCGGGAGCAAAGAAAGGAACGTTTCAGCAGCTTTTCCCTCTCTATTTGGAGGGGGACATGATTGGGGTTTGGGGGTGGATTGAAGGGGGGTCAAATCAATAGTGTGCAGCAGCGAGTGAAGCTATCTGCTGGTTTCAGCCAGCACCCCTGTGCGCTCCTTCATCTTGGATATAGACAAGCAATAACTGAGGTGAGAGAGCAAATTACCATCATGGCTGACCAATTAAGGGCTCTCATTCATTAAGTGATAAATCGGCTAATGAGCATGTGCTTCTTGAGGATGGACAGTTTCATTGCATGTTTTAAAAAGAAACATACAAACCTATTGTGATGATAGCTCTATTTGACACTGGAATAAAAGCAATAACATGTTAATGAAGATAATGGTTCATTGATGTGATCAGTAACTTGGAAGTGGAAAGAACGATAGGACAGCCAAACGGGGAACGAATAAGCAGTCCTTTATTTAGTGATAGTATAGTATATTGAAATTACTGTAAAAGACCGAGACTTATAGTCAGAGATGGGAAGTAACGAAGTACAAATACTTCGTTACTGTACTTAAGTAGAATTTTCGGGTATCTGTACTTTA
>JAOVYU010000067.1:11979741-11994301 GCA_025674565.1 Synodontis membranacea
CATCTGCTGGGAATACTTTGGCTTTGAAAATGCAGATGCAAAATTTTCTCTTTCTTTCCAGCAGCAGAAGAAGATGACTAAGAAGAAGAAGAAGAAGAAGAAGAAAAATCTATCTATATATCTATCGATCTATCTATCTGTCTGTTTGTCTGTCTGTCTGTCTGTCTGTCTACCAGCAAAACATCACCTCATGTTTAGTTCAACAAATAGGCATAATGATTTGATGGACACTTAAATACACATTAGCTCATTACTAAATTAGAAGCATGATCACAGACTTGCACGAGTCATGACCACTGTAGTCAGGTCCAAGACAAATCCAAAACCAGAAGTAGCAAGACTGAGTCCAAAGCAAAGCGAGACCGAGTCAAGATCAAGACTCAAGATCAAAAACCATCAAATCCTTTTCAAGGCCAAGCATTTACTTCAACCAGTTGACTTCGTTTGTGCCCTGTGACAATGATTACCTTCTTTTCTAGAAGGAGCAATTGCATCTCCTCAAGCTTTGTGCATGCAAAAAGAAAAGAGACAAGACAAACCTTATCATCACAAACTCTCAGTCAAAACCCATGACTGAGACAAAGCCCAAGTCCAAATCCAAGTCACTATAGAAAACAGCCCTACAGCCCTTATAGGTTGTAATAAACAGTTATTATTATTTATAATAACACGTCCGTAAAGGTAATACGGTAATAGTGCTAATAGATATTTATATGGTAATCTGTTTTTTATCCAGTATCCTCTAGAAAAACCTGCCTGAGCACCTCTTTATCTGCAGGGGACGGTATGTCACTGTGAAATAATGAGTATTAATTAGCAATCAAAAATGAACAAGGCCCAGTTCACCTTGCAGTGTAAGGGGAAAGTCCAATCCCGGGGATAATGGTATTATACTGGTGAAGTCTGATCCATCATACATGACAGAAAAAAATATTCACATTACGAAAAAAAAAAAAAATTGGAAACAAATTGTGAGTAAGTTCTTAAAGATGTACATTTCTATTCTCTCTAACATAAAACAAGAGCAGCAACATGACGTGACGGCTGCACTGTATACGGTGTGCGTGTAGAAGCATCACATCAGGATAATGCATTGTATTGATAAAACCATTTCATTCTCTCTTCATTTCCTATTATTTACACACACTCACACACACACCACTTAAATATATCTAACCCTGTCCTCCTTTCCTTCCTTCCTTCCTTCCTGGCATTCTGGAGTTTTTCTTTAATGTCTACAAGGAAATTTAAGCATATCAAATATCCAGTTCTGACAACATAATTGATGTCAGTGAATTACTTATCGCATATGAGTGGGTGAATGAACCAATGCTGAAACAGTACCGCTAGCAAGAACATACAGAAGAAAACAGAGCAGCAGCACGTGTGTTTTAAAGTGAATGCACGCCCCGCGTTTTACAAGTGTAACACGCAAAGATGTCCACAAGATGTCCCTGTTAGAAAAGCAACAGCCGCACTTCCCTAGCACTGCGCATTTCCGCAGAAGTGCCTATCTGATCATGTGGCTGCTTCTCTGCACTTGGCTCATTGTTCACGTAAAAGAGCAGCCGCAAAGCAAAGTGAACTAGATTGAACTCACATTAAAGGCTCACTTGATTTGACCTATTGCGTTCCATCGAGCATCATGTCGTGGGAGATCTGTTTCGTAAACAGTGAGTATTAGGACGAGCCTCCAATCTGTGCATCTTCAGATTTACAGTCACCTTTTATAGCTTGAAGGGTGGGGGGGGACGAAACATCTTTACATCAGTATGCATGATATATGAGGTCAAAAGAAACTTTAAACTCACATAGATGAGAGCTGCCAGCTGCCATCCTGTTCAGACAGAAAGCAGTTCATCAAAATTTAATAGCGCCGTCTGTAATATAGACTGTAGACTTGCGCAGATGATGAAAAAGACAGGAGGCATGTGTCAAAACAGAGTGTTACTTGAAAGTGTGTTCATCCACGCAGTGAAGGTGGGGCTAGCTACCACAATTTGCCAATAAGTCCGAAGTGTATGACGACTCTGTCGTATAATCTGTACACCAACCCTCGTTCATTTGCGTCTTATCCACCGAGATACTTCGTCTTCTTGTTTTCTGTTCTCTCTTGCTTTACTATTATTTACACCCTCTCCAATATCGCTATTCCCTCTCCTCCTTCCTTCCTCTTTCTGACAGCTTGGATGTATAGTGCTTGGAAGTCATTTTATGTGTTTAATAACTTCCAGCTCCATAAAGCCTCTTGTTAAGGCTGCAATGAGATCTAGTCAAATGTCACCCATAAAAAAAAAAGTAGGAGGTAGCACGGCAGAGAAGAAGGAAGCTTTTTTTTTTTATGGACTCTCGGCTTTTAAAGAAATATCTATGCAAGAAATGACAAAGAAGTCAGTCTGGACTTCTGCATCTCATGCACTCTTTATAATGGACAGCTCCAGCTGAGAGCGTTACGTCGATGAGCTCCCACTGTAATACCTTATCCAGCTCAGTCTCTTATCCAGGGAGTTTTTTTTTTTTTTTTTTTTTCCAGAAGTAGCCTTTCACTCAGGTTATTATTTCCAATTCTACTCAAGAACAGCCACAGGGAGGGATAAACACAGTAGTGTGCCGACAATGAGGAGAGGAGATGAGAAAATTCGGAGATATTTAAGTATGGAGGGATCTCAAGCGGCTGGTTGGCTGTGGAGGAATAAGCCTGGAATCTGGAGAAGATGAAATAACAGACTGTATTGTGAGGGAGATGAGAGCGCACTCAAAGCCAGCCGTGGCGGGAGCAGAACCTCGGGGCTGCCGTGTATGAAGCGGCTTGATTCCATTTGGAAGCGGCGATGATCCAGGGATGTTCTATTCTTACAACAGTGAAACGGCACTACCTCGTATCCTGCTATCACACATAAGCAGGCTCTCTGACACATGCTCACACAGTGTTACTGTAGACTAACAGCAGCGCCTTCTCTTTAAATAAGTCACCTACATCTGATATGAAGGGAAAATTGCATCATGGATAGCTCATGGGTGCTTTCCTCATGTCGCTGGTTCATTCCCCTACACTCTCCTGATATACAGGGACATTTATTGGTACAACATCTATCAGCAGGACAGTGGATGTCTGTTTGCACACCACCGAGTGAAGAAGCCCTAACTGAGTAGAGGACATTCCTGCACCTCAGGTGGACCCAGCAGCTACTGAGATGTAAATATAACCTGGGCTGAAGAAAAGAGGAAACCTTGGCCCTGCCACGTCCACAGGTCCAGGCTCAGCCCCAGGACGTTCCGGCTTCAGTGATTTTGGCATCATGCCCAGATGAGAGAGAGAGACAGGAGGAATGGACCAGGCCATCTTTCTCTCTTACATCATCCCTCTGAACTGACCCACTATAGTGTGCTGGTGCTGGCATGGGTTTCGGAACAGGCCCATATGTCCACTAGTGCGAGATTGGCACCATACATCTGCTCATAGCAAACCCCCCACTAAGAGCTGACTGACCCGCATGATCTTTGCTCACGCCTAATGTTTTCTCTCTCCCAAACCCCCTCCTCTCTCTTCCTCTTCTTCTACAATTCTTTCTTATTAAAATATCACAAACTTCTATATATGCACTGTATAAAATAACAATAATAATAATAATAATAATAATAATAATTGTTGTTGGTGTTGCCCGTTGTTGTTGTTGTTATTATTACTGTTATTTATTAATAATTAACTAATAATAATGATGATGCACATATCCTGCACACAATGGTTGGAGAAAAATCACGACCAGTTCTGAAGACC
Source organism: Synodontis membranacea (assembly GCA_025674565.1). Lineage (NCBI taxonomy): Eukaryota > Metazoa > Chordata > Actinopteri > Siluriformes > Mochokidae > Synodontis > Synodontis membranacea. The sequence goes on from JAOVYU010000067.1 coordinate 11,983,520, forward strand.
CCTGAGAGCCCCACCACTTCTGCAGTCCATAGACACAACATAAGGTTTGATTATCTGCCACTGTTACACATTTTCCCCCTCCTTATCAGCTGGAATACACACAGGCCTGAATGCCATAATCCCTCATATCAACAATCTACAAAGGTGGAGTGGAAAAAAGAATAATAAAGCCTCCATTGTGATGTTATCATTAACACAAAAGAATAATCATGGCCTTCTCTGTGTAGACATTATGAGATCTTCATATAAATGCTTGTTAATAAAGTGAGCTATAAAGAGAGGACATAATGGGGAACACTTGAAGCTTATTTGTGTTAATGTCAAGTCAGACTCTATTTGTTTTCAGCAAAAGCTATCAAATGTAAAGAACAAAGAGATCCTCGGCCCAATTACTGAAAGGGTAAGCTGAAGGCATAAGTGGATTCAAAGACTAGATCTTTCAGTAGACCACGCAAAAATAGCAATGAAATACACACACACACACACACACACACACATGCCCAAACACACACACATACACACACATGCACACGACTGCACATTCATGTAGTTATCTAATAAGCCAATTGTGCGGCAGCAATGCAGTGCATAAAATCATCCAGACGCAGGTCAGGAGCTTCAGTTAACGTTCAAATCAAACATCAGGATGGGGAAAATGTGATCTCTGTGACTGCAACCGTTTCGTAGTTGCTGGTGTTAGATGGGCTGCTTTGAGAAACTGCTTCAGAAACTGCTGATCTCCAGGGATTTCCAGTGCCTGAGTTTACACAGAATTGTGCGAAAATAAAAAAATAAAAAAAAACATCCTGTGAGCAGAGGGTCTGCAGGATGAAACACCTTGTTGATGAGAAAGATCAGAATAGAATGACCAGACTGGCGTGAGCTGACAGGAAGTCTATAGTAACTCAAATATAATAACTCTAAAAACTCTTCACAACAGTGGTGAGCAGAAAAGCATCAGCAGTTTCTGAAATAATCAAACCAGCCCACGCCACGCTTAGAGTTACCGTGATCACACACTTTTCCCATTCTGGTGTTCGACGTGATCGTTAACTGATGCTCTTGACCTGCATCTGCATGATTTTATTACTTCTGCTGCTGCCGCCGCCGCCACATGACTGGCTGATCAGATAACTGCATAAACGAGCAGGTGTTCCTATTAAAGTGGGCAGCGTGTACAGTATATGTGCTTAATCACCACTGTTTCCACCTCTTCTATTCATCGTAAAACGTAAAACGCCAGCCTCAGATTCATACCCTATTACTGGGTATGAATATAATAGTAGAGCGAAAACATAACAAAGTTAATGATCATAGAGCTCATTTCTGCAACGGAGCAGCTTATATCAACGCACTCATTTTCTTTCTGTCTACACAGCCCCACACTAGCAGCGTGTGTGGAAGTTTTACAAGTAGCTCTGAAGCAAAACATTTAGTCCTGGACTCAAGGGTCAGCATTGTGTCATCTTCCATGGCACAGTGACATAAAGGTTGTGCAGTTGTTTCTATTTGATATCTATTTGGGGGGGTGGGGGGTGGGATTGATTTTCCCAGCTAAATCAAGTTAAATCTCTCCCCTGGGCTCAGGGATAGACCGGTAAAGTGGTATAGCCGAGAAAATAAAAAGTCACAGAGCCGAAACATCTAAAAGACTACCTTTCTTGAACAAGAATTTACAGAGAGGGTGATACAAATGAGCAGGAAGGGGATTTTTTATTATTTTTTTTTTAAACCACGGTCACCACATGAGGCAAATGGCAATTCGGAAAATAAGAATTCAAGAATCCAAAATTCTGTTTGTCTGCTGACGACTTTATTATTATTATTATTATTATTATTATTATTATTATTATTTCTAATTATTATTATTTTGAATAATATGATTAATTACTACTATTATTAGATTAATATGCACATGCGTTATGATAACGGTGGCATATTCAGAAATATATTCATAAATTCAGAAACAAAATTTGTAAAGCTGCTTTGAGGCAATGTCCATTGTTCAAAGCGCTATATAAATAAAGTTGAATTGAACTGAATTGAATTGAATTGAATATTCATCGTTATCATTAATGCTGGTCTTGCTTTGCATCGAAATATTTTACAGAACACACCGAACAATCACAATGATTTGGATAATGTAATGATTCAAGGTAATGAGTGTTCTTTGCATCTACCATCTATTGGGAATAAGGTTTATTCCGGACCGCTGTCTCTCACACTTCCCCCCAGTCTGCTTTGTTTCTTCCTCCTCCTCCTTCTTTATTCAGCAAACTCCTCCTCTTGCCTAACAAAGAAAAAGTGTCTAAATGATATCTAGCTACTATACTATTAGAAAAAAAAAAACTGCTAACACAAGAACACTCATTCATGATCAGTGGTGTATTAATATTACGAGCAACACCATTGTAAATCACGCAATGATATTCACAGCTATTTCGTGTTCTCCCAGTTCCATGATTACGCTGGGTAAATGTTCCCCATTTGGCCTGTATAGTCAAAGGCCAAATTATATATGAAATACAGCCATATATCTGCAAACATATGGCATATAGCTTGTCATTAATAATCATGTGTAGTTGTTGTTGTTTTTTTTTTTCCTCTTTGCACAAAAAAAAAAAATCGATTTAACAACAGGTGTAAATGAATTCTTCATTGTTTTATTGAATAATTGGTGCAAGCGTGCTGGGGGAACACTGGAGACATAATGAAATCTAAAGGTTAGCTGAATAAATGGAGTAGAGAGTTGGAGTGCGCAAGCCTGACAGTTATTAATACCTTCCATTGAAATGTGGCGACGTCGGTAATAACCCATTCATACCGATAAAGTGTTCTTGGTCAGGACTTCAGAGATAAGACGGATCATAAAATGGGGAGAGATGTACCTGTGTTTTTTTCCTCTCTTGCTGGAGGTGAGCTAAAACTGAGCATTAATTAATAATCTCTGCAGAGTGAATACACTATCTGCTAGTACTCATTAGGGCATGAAGAAAAGAAAGAAAGAAAAAAAAACGTCTCATGGCCATGTCAGGTTTCGATCACTGTGTTCGGTGACACGAGATGAGATTTTTGGTGTTCAATAAAGACAAGTCTGATGCAACACATAAGACACAAGACAGACACTTATGTCTTATGTTAGACATCTGCATTTAGATAAGGCCTGACATGCTACAGCTTTATTCCGGGCGAGTGAAAGAGGTGTGTGTCCGCCTTTGTGTAAGGCAACATGGGCCTGAGGCGTACCCCATGATGCAACTGCACTCCAGGCACTGTCACACGTTTCTGAATAGCATATATACTCGAATAACAAAAAGCGAGAAAGAGAAATGAATCTTATTGTGAATCCAAGGTGGATAATGAAATACATAAACGCAACATCTGTTCTTGGTGGCGGTTTGTCCTCCTGCTCTTGTCCCTCGTTCAGCCTTTGAGGTCAACGCATCTTTATTATTATTATTTTATTTTTTTTCTGAAAACAAAATGCAGAGCAGTAGATGAATAATGGAAATGCAGAAGCCACCTTTTAATCTCAGCAGGCCTTCAGTGCCATTCTTCAAAGCCAAATGTAGTCCCCCTTCACATGCACACTCACAGGCACACACACACACACACACACACACACACACACACACACACACACACACACACACACACACACACACACACACACACAGTCATTAGGCAATCTGTGCCAATATGATTATGTGCACTGTTATGTTGACAGGTTGCAGAGGTGATACATGGTGGGAGGTCAGCTAATGATCATGTTGAACATGCAGCATACACACACACACACACACACACACGCACATGCCCATGCACACTCATGCACGCAAAACCTTTTTTGAATTTTATTTGAGACGTACATATCTAAACAAGCAATAGTGTATATGTTTGAAAACAATTATACGAATTCCCTATCTTTCTGTTTCCCCGCTCACACAACACACATATATCCAAGCCGTGCCGACTATGTGTTCATTAAAGTGACACTTTTCATTTAATTGAGTAAATAACGGCAGTCATATGACCTGATCAATAAGTAAACAATAAGTGGCATTTTCATTGCCATTATAATACCTTTGTCATTTTATTAGGGATAGGATTTTAATATGAAAAGAAGCAAATTATGAAGTGGGTATGAAAATCCCATAAAAATAAACAACACCTCTCTCTGGATGTTCTGTTCTACTGTGTACTTTGTGCACTGACAGGGCTGAACATTAAACATTTCTCTTTTTCTTTCTACCTGTTTAGTAGACCCACAGCATAATTAATTGTTATTATTATTATTATTATTATTATTATTATTATTATTATTATCTTATTTTATCAAATTCTAGCCTTATGTATAAATTATAAATATATTAAGAATGCGTTTTACAAGGCAAATGGACATCATTCTAGCAATCTGATACTTAAAATGATGAATAAGCTAATAAGCTATTTCCCAACTCGAGCACTAATTTGATTAATGACATGCAAATTTCACTTATGCAGAGATGTCAGAAGAGCTCCAAATAGAAATGTGATTAATCCAAAATAAAACATCAAAGCCCTACAATCCGCGCAATGGGTTAAAGAGAAATTTACAATGTAGGGCACAAGACTCAGACAATATGTGAGCGAAATGAAGCCCTTTCATTTCTCTTGCTCTCCCCCTCTCTCTTTTTTTTTTTTTTTCTCTTTCTCTCTCTAAATTGCTTGGGCAGTGCCACCAGAATAACATATGACTTTCATAATAAGACCACGGAAGCCCATGCAAATAAGTGCGAAATTGCAATATAATCATTTATGTAAATGAAACAGTGGTGTGGTGAAGAGTCATTATTCTCTCTACCCTCTTAGTTCTTGTTTTTGCGACAGAGGAGGAGGAAATTATTCGCATGAAAGAAACCATGGTAGAAAAAAAAAAACACTTTGATACTGAGTTAAAAATGAGTTTCTACTCCATTCTCTCAAAACTCACATACCCGGACATTTTAATGACACGCACATGTGGAATATGTCTTAATACAGACATATTACTGGTTAGGGAAAACCTGATTAAAGAAAACTTGATTAAAGAAAAAGAAAACTTGAGTCCAGACCCAGAAATAATTCTGGGCTCATTATCACAGCTTTGCTTTCTCATATAAGAAGTCCCTCTGAATCAAACTAATACAATTATTTATCAATTAATACCAATCATCTCAGATGCTGGATTTCTGATTTTCAAAAGCTGTATGCCATAACCATCACAATTAAGATAAGAGGCTTGGAATATTTCACTTTTCATTCAATGAATATGGAATATATGAAAGTTTTTTTTTTATCATAACCTTATCATGATATTATAAATATTTTCTTTTGTGATGCACTAGTATACATGTAGATCTGGAAAAAATTAAGAGACCACTAAAAAATATTGTCACTTAGACTGAAACGGGTTTTACAGCCATGCTGCCCCGGGGTGCCCGATCTTGCCTGTTCTCGGAAGCTAAGCAGCGGCGGGCCTGGTTAGTACTTGGATGGGAGACAACCAGAGAAGGCCGGGTGCTGTACAAAGACCCAGCCACAAGGGGGTGCACACTCTGGTGTATGCCTGTGTGCCGGTCCCAAGCCTGGATAAATGGGGAGGGTTGCGTCAGGAAGGGCATCTTGTGTAAAAACTCTGCCAAATCGGACGTGCGGATGAAAAGATCCGCTGTGGTGATACCTAGTTGGGAATAGCCGAAATGGGAAGGAGGAGGAGACTGAAACTGGTTTAAAATAGCCAAAAAAAAAAAAAATGCAGTGTTTTCAGACCTTGAATAATGTATAGAAATCAAGATCATATTACATTTTAAACAACACAAAACTAAGGTTTACATTTGGAAAGAGTTCAGAAATCAATATACAGCATGATGGAATAACCCTGACATTTAATCACAGCTGTTAAGCATCTTGACATGCTCTCCACCAGTCTTTCACATTGCTCTTGGGTGACTTTATGCCACTCCTGGTGCAAAAAATTCAGTCAGCTCAGCTTTGTTTGTTGGCTTGCGACCATCCCTCTTCCTCTTGATCATGTACCATCATTCACAAGCAAGAATCTGCCCTATTCCAGCATTAATGTAGCATTCCCAGATCACCGATCCTTTACCGAATTACACAGTGGGTGTAAGGAACTGAGGCTTGTACGCTTCTCCAGGTCTCCTTCGAACTATTACATGACTAGGTTAATGGGAAAAGCTGAAAATCAGACAAGAAGACTTGATTCCAGACCCTTATGTCTCAGCCTGGCTCTTCTTTGCTCCTCACTGATGGAAGGCTTTTTTCTAGCTGTGTATAACTTCAACACCGCCAGGAGGAGCCTGTATCAAACCGTCCTTGCCGTGCAAGGTCACTTGATGTCATCCTACGGTTGCTGATTGACATTTGAAGGAGTTGACAATCATCCCAGTCAGTGGAGAGTGGTTTTGGCCCCCTGTCAGTCTGTAACTTTCAAATTGTCATCTTTAAAATTTTGAGGATGGAAGCAACCTGATGCTCACTGTACACTCCCTCTGCCAGCAAAGCCATAGTTGAAACCTTCGTTTTCTCACGCAAGACTTTTCTTTTGAACTTTTTTGGCATGATGAAAAGACATTTTTGTATTTCAATGACATTTAAGGTACTACTAGCACTGATTTTGTCATCCAAACTGGTCTTATTGCAAGAGGATAGTGGTGCCCACAGCAGTGGTTTTTAATACTTTTCTTCGTTAAATACGCTTTGGTTCAGATGATCACCTAATCATTATCTCATTAAGTAAAAGGAGGCTTGCTTTGTTGGAATTCCACCACAGACAGTGGAATGAAATGGCTACCATACATACAGCTGATTTAAGAAAAAAAATCAAGCGGTGTCTTATTTTTTTTCCAGAGCTGTATATTCAATTAATAATAATGAATGGAATAATTGGGTCATAACGGCATGAGTTTGTGTCCTACCAGGGAGATGGAAAGGACAAGGATTCATATCAGACCCTCTAGTGGTGTCCTATAAGGCTCATTGCTTGGGCCTCTTTCTCTTCTGACTCTATATCTGCTCTCCTAATAATGTAATATTTCAACATTACTTCTTCTACACTGTTATTCTGATGACACTCAAATCATGGTTTCCCAGGTTACAGTCACGTCACCTAAAGCTGAATCCCAGCAAATATGAACCGCTTTATATTTCTCAAAATTCATACTCACACCTTGATCTTTCTTTTTTTATTTCTAACAAAGCAAATAAACATGGTTTGGCATTCGGTGATCAGTTGCTGTGCTCAGCACATGTTGCAGACATTAATCAGCCATGAAACTTCCTGCTTTATGGCATCAGTTGGATATCTGTTGACTCTTAATATGTGCTCCTGCCTGGTCTTCCTGCCATTAGGTCCTTACAACTGCTACTGAATGCAGCACTCCAGCTTGTCTTCAGTCTTCCTAAGCTGTACTGCCTTCTTTTTTGTTTGTCTTCAAAGCCAAAAAAAAAAAACTGACCAGCTATCACCTATCTGCTTGCAATAATCACATACCCCACAGTACCTGGAGTCTTTCAAGCTACAAATATGGTTTGTAGACATACTCACACTGGGCCAGACTAATCCAAACCACTTCCGGGAGCTTTTGACCCCCAAAGACTGTGTGATCACTGTGTATTGCTCATGTGGAGGTTCACTTGGGCTGCTTGGAAGAGGTCTAGCCCCTGGAGTAGATCATGCTCAGAACTCAAATGCTATCATGTGCACTTTTCAATTCATAGGAGAATATTAGTGCTACTAACAGATCTGGCTCTCACCTTATTGATGAACATGGGATGTGGTCGATGAGTAAAGCTGCAAATTGCTCCTGCAATGACAGCTGAGTCCATAAAAAAAAAAAAAACTAATTCTTAGGCATGCATCAGGATTTACTTAAAATCACTGCAATGCATAATTCAAAAATCTGTGTTACCACACCCAAGATAATCCACAATGTAAAACCATTCCATTACGCAATGTGAGAGCACTTTTTCCCCCCGACACAAGTTGCATCTTGATGACATAAGTGCCCCAGAACGAAAGCACAGTGTGAGCGTAGGAGCGGGGAGTGGGGTGAATCGAACAAGGCAATCGAACCTAGTGTCGGTACACCCTTAATTTAACACAAGCATACCAAACATCAAGGCTCTTCTCTCCAACAAGCACTTGAGCTCCAGTGAACACTTAGTGTATGCTTAACGATAAAAAGACTTTTCACTAATTTACCCATGTACCAGCACTTTTGACTTTGGAAGTGTTTTAGCTAACTGAATATTTGCTCTCTGGAGAAAGGTGCCTGCCAAATACTGTAAAACGAAATGGAAATGTTCATTCAAACTTAAATTTGCTGCAAATAATGACAAAAAAAAAAAAAAATGCTAACATGCAAAAATAGGCCAGTCCAAGTTATTAGCATTGTAAACACAAATTAAATGAGGCCATATGGACACTAAGGTTTGAATTCTGGGCTCGTTTATGGCAAAAAACTCTTTCTTCCAAAAATAGTGCTGATAATTAGAGAGCTGTTATTGTTTCAAGTCTGGTGTTTTGTATTAGATACAGCCAACTGCATAAAACAGAATTTGTTTCCTCCGAAACACCAGCATTATGCCTCTCACATCCCTCAAGTCTAACTAACACAATGACAGTACTTTGGCAAACACACACCATTTGGCAAATTTTGTGTCAGTCAATAGGCCCAATCTTAGCAAAACTAGAGTGAGACACATTGATACTCGTAGAAATTGTCAACCGGTATAAGAATTCCCACTGGTCTATGGAAGAATGATAAAAAAAATATATGGGTCTACCTTTAAATGCCGTAAAACAATTCAAGTGAGCCCATCTATAATCTGAAATTAGGATCTGACTGACTGCAGCAGCTACAGTACAATGCGATACACAATGAGACCATCTTGTGGCTCCGCAGGGGCAAGTAGGGATGCCTGAAAGGCAGCAGATCTACACAAGGGAAACAGCTGGCACAGTTGAGTGCCAAAGGCCCAGGCTGCCTGGGCTAAGCACAGTGGAGGGCCCAGATAGTGCCCACCTGTCTGGCCCTGGGCCAACTCAGCTACATGCTACACAGCTAGCCAGCCATCTGTGCATGAAGCCCTCAGTGCCTGGATCCCAAACCGCAGCTGGCTCTCAACGGAACTGAACCTGATAAAGCTCCAGTATCTTCTGGTGAGTGATGATACATACATCAGACAAATGTGTCTGGAAACCGAAGCTGCTGGGCAAGTGAGGACGAGCGATCTGTAATCAGGCACTGGAGTGGAGAGCTGGCTGGAGTGAGGGGGGAAAAAAAAAAAAAAAAAAAAAAAAAAAAAAAACAATCAGCACACTAAAGCGATCAAATAATGCTTAGTGTTCATGTTGTGCTTCAGACCAGCATCCACCGGGACAGCCTCTTGTGAATCTTAATCACAGAGTTTATTGCATTCCCAGAGTCTTCCTCCCCTCCTCTCGTCTAATTAAAAGTGCTGAAAATGTGCAAATGAACTTAAATGAAATTAGAACGAATCTCCAGTTATCAGATGTGGAAAGCAGGTAGGGGGTTTGAAAGGGAAAGAAAAACAGAGAAAGAAAGGATGTTAATGATGGTAGAAGCAGGAGAAGCAGTTTTCCCCTATAACCCCCTTTGGCATAAGAGCACGATGAAGCACACATACATATTAGCTTATGCAGAGTTGTATAATATCTTCTCTTCTTTTAATATATCCCTTTGTTGTTTCTAGTGCTAAAAGAAGAAGGCTGCTATTTTCAGCGTTTCTGATGTAGTCTGTGAGCAAGGATCCACCATGGTCCCAAAATCCAGCAGTAGTCATTAGATCACACCTTTGATTGACAGTGTGCATCTGAAGTGGGGATTTCCTGCATGTGGGAAAGCAGTGTGAACCGAGAGAGGGCTGACTTTCCTCTTAGCAAGCTCTTAAGCAAATTGCCATGTGCGCAGACCTCCCCTGAATACCAATGCAGTCGTGGCAGTGTTCATTGACTAGAGGGTGTCACGAAACATTTGAGAATGTTGTCACTGTTTTTTTTATCTTTCTAGGAACAACTACCTTATACATTCGAGTGACAAATATCCACAAGATATTTACAACTAACAGTAAACCCCATTCACCTAAATTGACCTGAATAACCGAAACTGCCATGGAATGATTGGAATCCACTCAATAAATGTTGTGCTGTTTGTTTTCTAATGTTGTCAACCAATCTAGTTGACAAAGAAGCATTCTTACAAACGTATAAGGTTTATTACTCTCAGTCTACAGAGACTCTGTTCTTGCCTTTAACCAAATATTTAATATAACCATATTATGGCATCGACAACTAAATCTTGGCACATGTGAGACACAAGAGAGTAATGAATGCAAAAAACCCCCCCAAAAAACAAAAAACCTTTTTGAATCTATGAAGCTATGAATACCATAATAGGGTTCATAAGTCTGGGACCGTTGAAAATTCACCGCAAAGAGGACGTATGAACATACTGTCCCAAATACAATGTGGAAAATGTTAGGAGAACCCAGAGAGCCGGCCAGTTTTATTCTCTTGGACTCCTGGCCAAAGATAGATGTGGCATTGTCGGGGTTTGAAGTTGAAATTTGCAATCATGCCACACATGAGTCAGGGAAAACATCCATAGTTATACTGTAAAATATACTGAACAAAAATATAAACGCAACACTTTCGGTTTTGCTCCCATTTTGCATGAGCTGAACTCAAAGATGTGAAACATTTTCTACATACACAAAAGA
>JAOVYU010000067.1:12120978-12131284 GCA_025674565.1 Synodontis membranacea
AACTCAGTTACTATTTGTGAGAAGTAACTAGTAACTATAACTAATTACTTTTTTAAAGGTACATGCCCAACACTGCTAATGACAGTCATTCTTGGCTAATGAGTAATTTAAGCCAAGAGTGAGATTGCCTAAATTAGGTATGCATCTGTGAGAGTGCCTTACGTATACGTATAGACATGTTTTTTTTTTGTGTCCTCAATGCTGTTACTAATGCAAAGTTTACACACAATTGCCTTGTATTGTCACAATTTGTCATTCGTTTGTAAATACATCAGTATAGAAGAATACATGAAGTGAAATCACACAATTCAATAATTACCAGAATTGCAAACCAAAGATGTTCACTTTGCTGGCTACTGTGATAATGCTCACCACCAAGGGGATCTTGTAAGGAGTAGATTTGAGGCTGTGTGTTGGGTTTTAATCTTTATCTGAAAACATCCATGCATGACAAATAATGCCTGCAGCCTAACAGGGAAACACATGAAAGGGATGTAGTCTAAAAAAAAAAAAAAAAAAGCAAATTAAAATACAGCTGTTGTGCTATTATGCTTGATATGTCATCTGTTAAACTCAAGTCATATATTTATTAAAAAATATTATAAATAAATGCCTTGAGTTTAACAGATGACATAACTATCAAGCACATATGGCAAACAAATTCCTGTTAATTAAGACTAAAGCATGACCTTATGTTACATCTTTAACATTCAAAAGAGTGTGAAATTTAAAACAATAGGCTAATAAAGCTCATCAGTACTTGATGAACACTTCTTGATGCCAAAAACTCCAGACAGAACAGTTTATGTAACACATTCTAACAATATACTGCTATCAACATTGAGTTTGCCCTGTAAACTTCAACAAGATTTTGTGTATTATCCAACCGTCATCAATACAACTTATCCATTAAGGGTCATGGGGAAGCTGGAGCCAATCCCAGCTACTGTAATATCAGGCAAGAGGCAGGGCTCACCCTGGGCAGGTTGCCAATCTATTACAGGGCTAACACAGTGACAAACAGCCATTTACACTCACATTCACACCCATGGGAAAAGGTTTGCCAGGTAGCCTAATCTGACTGTCTTTGAGCTTTTGAGGAAACCGGAGCACCCAGGGAAACCCAAGCAGGAACTGGGAGAACATGCACTCTCCATTGGTTGGTCAGCAGGTTTGAAATCAGAACCTTCTTGCTGTGAGGTGACGGTGCTAACCATTGCACTACTGTTTTGACCAAAAACATAATTATATTGGCTGGTCCACATTTTGCAGGTAGTAGCCCGTGTAACGGGAAGATGAGGAGGTCGCTGTGGCTTGAATTTTCCTAAACAGTCAATGCACCATGAGAAAACATGCTTTAGGTTGGAGGAAACATTATTTGAGGGTGAATAGTAGGGACATAAATTAACGGTCCACAATGACAACATTTTGTGTGCTGAATATCTAATGACTAAAGCATGAAGGGGTACAGTATAGCTATTATAGGAAAATAGGAAGATAATCAACAATGGAATGGTGTGATGTCTTTATTTTCTAATCATAGCACAAATTGTTTTATTCTACATATACTACACACCAGTCTGCCAGCAAATACAATTTCTATGACTTTTTTTTTTTTGTTTGTAATGATAGCAGGAACTAACTTTTTTGGGTAGTTACATGTAACATTTTGTGAAATGTTCAGCAAAAATCATGTTTGTGTAAACTGTATAAACAGTTGTTGCCTAATTAAACTCTATTTTTTCGATATTTTAAAGTGACAAGGCAAGAAAATTGCAGCTTGTCATGTCACTAAGAAGCTGCAGAGTTCCCTGTCCTCAAGACATTGTTATAACTTTACAGATGACTGTTACAAAGCTCTGACTCCTTCCGTCTCCTCAAAGAAACCTTCAGCATAACAGCACCATTTTCACATGGTTTTTAATCAGTTTCTGTGAAGTATTCACCATATGATAACAAATTAGAATGAACGCATTAAAAAGAGAGGGGGGGGGGGACTTGCAGCTGGAACTGCTAGTATTGTTTGAGCTGTACTTAATCAACACCTTTAGACTAATTAGAAATATTTCATTATTGGTCAACCTCAAAAGATTAAAGGAAGGGTCATCTGGGTAAAATTTCAATACCAATTAATTCCATTAATACCAAAGCCCCACCACATTGGCTCAAAGTGAATCTAATAATGTTTGAAGGATAACTATAGCAAGGTTGCGATTGATGGGCTTTCATGAGTAAAAGTCTATGGGCAATCATCAGACCATAGAATCTCTTGTGAAAGACATTAAGATTCATTCCCATTTGCATAATGTCTTTAGGACCAGTATAGACATTAATTACACTGATAATGCATTACTTTTTCACTTTTGTGTATTGCTGTAGTCATTAAGCACTCCCCTGCTTTACTCAAAGGTCAGTTTTAATCACTGACTTTGCTAAAACAGATGTTTTATTACAACCCCTCATTACACTCTGTCCAAATTAAAGGAAATGATCACTAAGAACCCATAGAACTATGTCATGTCCATGCTATAAAGAGCACCCATAGCTATAATTTACATACTTGTCAATCCATGTGCATTTTGCATCATAGTGCAAAGAACAAAAACAGCACAGGAACTGAGACAGAACACATGACATTGGTTTGAAAAGAGTTTGGAAGTTGGAGTTTGGAGTTTTTTCATAGCAGTGAAATGAGTTTGGAAACGTGTAACAAAAGGTGTCGATGACAACAGAAGAAACCTGTCATTACCAGGCCTCAGCTGTCTAGCATTTTAATAATAATAATAATAATAATAATACTTTTTATTTATTCAGCAATTTTGAAATACACAGATATGCTGAAGTTCCTGAAGCATTTATTTAAAAAGAAACAAATAAAGTGATGCAGGTCTCAAACCATGACGCTGCAATGGACAATTGGATAATGCCACACAAAACTTTGTTTAAAGACCCTCCTGGGCAAATTCTCTTGACAAATTAAATTTCATGTAATATTTCAATGAAAGGGTTCAATAAGACTACTTCTTTACCTCTTCTAACAACTTTAAAACTATACAGTTCAGTATAAGACTTTCCTATAACAACCATTCCACATGAGAATGCATGTGTCGACTCCAAATTGCGCCACCAGTCATTTTCATTAACAACCACGGTTTAATTAAACATTGATTACCTGCTAATTAGTCTAATGATTGTCCCCAGATGAGGGGAACCAGGTACAGAAAGTGACAGAGGAGAAAAATGAAGGATATGAAGTAAATGGAAATTGTGTTTGAGATCCCTGAGGGCTGACTGTTTTGTGATTATTTTTGCTTTTATAAATGAGGCCTTCACCATGCATTTCTCTAATTTATGTTCGTCTGATGGCTCCCATATGACTGATGCATAAAAGATTGAGTGGGTGCACATTTTTCATCAAATTTGGGCAATTTTCTGCCACTGGAAAGCAAAACATAAATTCCAAAAAAAAAAAAAAAAAAAAAAAAGAGAGAGAGAGAGGAAAAAAAAAAAAAAAAAAAAAAAAGAAAATGCGACTGGTACACATTCAAATTAATCTCCATTGTGATAAAGGAATGTAGTTGTTTATGCAAAGCTACTTCACAGTCGGTAACAGTGCTGCTCCCAGCATCCTTCAGCAAAAACAAGAGGCTGGATTTCTGCAGTTACTCAACACAAAATGTCACATTTCCACCATCCCAATTCATTCTAAATTTTATAGCAAAATAGAAACGTAAGAAATAGTAAGAAGGAACAAGAGAAGCAACATGTATTTCATATACATTTAAACGGCTAAACTGAGGCCTTTTTTAAATGCTGATCTAGTCCTCAGAATATGACATTCAGGATACACAGTTTAAACTGAGATGCAGCCGCTCTTCTGCTTACAGCACAAGATCCGATGATAAATAAAAAATAATAAATGAGTAAATGGAAAAATAAATGTATCGCAAAAGCTCCATCATGAATAATGAATGTGTCATTCCCCGCTCCATTATTCTTGTTTGCTTTGATTCAGGCGTTCTTGTTTCTCAGTCACAGGAATATTTCATCCACATCAAATACCCCTCCAGCACTCACTGTCAGCATCAATTCACAAGTGTGTGTTTTAATTTTTTTTTTTTCCTCCACTGTGCCTCTGTTCTCTGCCATGGCTGTGATTTATTAAAAAGCCCACTATTGGTATAGTACAAAAAAAAAAAAAAAAGAGCTTAAATGAAACATAGCTAATGAGACCCCACTAACTAGTGGACATGACATATTAATCTATCTTGCTCACTATAAATTAGTACAGCAGTAGCTTGAATATTTTTGAAATGGATATTAAAAGAACCTTATTACTGATTTAAATTCTAAGCTACGCACCTCTGCTTACTCTCAACTACGTTTTGAAGCTGATAACTGAGATCCCTGAAATTAGTTAGTACACTCTACTGAAAGGTCAATCAAGGATACACAGAATTCACATTTAGATACAACGATAAGTCTGTGGCAGTATGAGAAAAGAAAAGTGCCACATATCTGATGTTCATATGACTGTGACTCTTGGTGGCCAATGCTTTTTTTTTTTTTTTTTTCTCTCTGGCTCGAAGCCTGGATGCCTGGATCAGGGATGATTATGAGTTCAGTGGTGCGAAAAGCAGTATCAAGATGGGCAACGGAAAGATCGATTTCTGTTTTTATGGAGTTAATTCAATATAGACTATTTAAACTGGCAGGGCAGAGAAAGAAATGAGATTGTATTAGCTAGGTATGGATTTTTGCCATGTGAACGCTCTGGGTGCAAAAGAAGGGATGGTTTATAAGTCATGACACTCTTTAAAAGAGCCTCACAAGGCTAATTAATTTAAATGACTGCATTGATTATTCAATATCTTCAGAATAGCATGTTGCTTGCATCCCAGTGTAATAGTTTAACCTGTTACTGTTTAGGAGCACAGGGAAATATAACACCAGTGTTTTTGTGACATTTTGTAATTATTCTTCAGTTTAAGCATACATATGAATATAACTATTTGTATAAAATAGACAGATTTATGTAGATCATGAAAAATAATACAGTCGAGTAAAGCCACATTTTAAATACTTTTAATGCTGCTGTAAAATCTCGATCATGCTTGATTTGCATAGTCCATTGTAAACACTCTACAGACAATCAACACACCGTCTAGACTGTCAATAACCTGTCACATGACTTCTATGAACCAGCCTACCAACCATCAGCTAATTCTGAACAATATGAAGAAGACGCCTTTATTAGTCGCATCTACAATGCAGCTCGGTGAAATCCTTTTCTTTGTACATCCCAACCTGTAAGGAAAGATACAGCACCCCTGGAGCTGAGAGGGTTAAGGGCCTTGCTCAAGGGCTCAACAGTGGCAACTTAGGGATGCTGGGGCTTGAACCCCTAACCTGATCAGTAACCCAGAGCCCTTTTCCCTATTTATTTTTATGTTATTTGCATAGTGCAGTTAATTGTTGGTGATGTTTTGTGGATAATCTAAAAGCTATGCGCATGTCTCTTTTGTTTCCACTTTCTTTGAATAGTTCGGTTTACAGTGCTGATGTTTACAGATAATTTTTATAAATTATGTAATTCTAAATTCAGAAATTTATAAGAGATACCACAGTATATATATATATACACACACACACACACACATACACACACAGTACACACACAGTACACACACAGTACACACACAGTACACACACACACACACACACACACACTATACTACTTTGGACTATCAAAATTTAGTGTTATAGAGAGCCTTGTACAAGCTTCATTGACGAAACAAACCTTGCACCATTTAAGCAATAATGAGCAAGAAGCATAAATAATTGCTTTGCTTCACAGTGGCTTAGCGAAACGGCACCTACCAACTTCTTACACTCCATGATGCAGGATGATTAAATCTCTCCATCATTCTGCATGCTACACAGGTCACCTCATGGGAATAAACAAAATGTCTCAAACAATCAGCACATATTCTAGATTTAAGGCAACAGTTCTTTCAGCAGAGGGGCCAAGTCAGAAATAAAAATATATAGCCTAATCTAACTTCCCAGAGTGTACATACATATTACCATGCACTGGTATTTCATGTTACATCTCTCTTGTTTTACAGGATGCCTCCACTGGTAAAGCAAAAGGTCCAGTGTTCCTTCCATAGCATAAACAAACCTGAAAAAGACTACATCCATATAAGAATGAATTGCAGGGACATTATACAGTAAATAATGTAAATGATGGCTATATAATCTTGCAGGTACTGCAAAGTTGAAGAGACCTATATCTAGATTGATGTAAGGATCCCCAATCTTACATCAATCGCTGACCCAGACAATTGTCTGTATTTGCATTATACAACCAATCACTTTGCATCTCCGAATGGCACCAAACTCTCAGTCACTTTGTGGAGTTGATTTTGATTCATGACCATTTGTCTTACTGAGTGCTGCTGCTTTTGAAAGGTAACTCTGTGAAGGCTTCTAGCCTGGGACATGCAGCACATCTGTCACTGTCAAAAAGACAAAGATTGTCAAAGTGGATGGGTCAGTGTTAAACTGTGGCATGGTGCAACAAAGGAGAAGAAGGTTTAGGGTCACTGGGAGATCCTAGGTTGTCTGTCAAAAGAGAGGTATAAAAACATTTTGCCTGGCACAACTAGATCCTTACCCCAGTAATAACACATGACAATTCTCCACCACGATGTTGTAATGTTTCTGGCTGATTCCACACTCTTTTATTAACTTAACGCAAGTGTTTAAGCAACAGGTGCCAAGCTCTTGAAGGATAGTTTTTTTTTTTGTACCTTTCAAAGTTAGACAAGCAGCACGGAGGTTTAATAAGCTTCTGTATTAATCAGAAGTATTGTTACTGACAATAATACAGACCGGTTATGTGCAGTTTTTTAGTTTTTAAGGTGGCATAACAAGTCATGAGGAAATCAAAGTTAGCTGCTAATATACAGTATCCAACAAAATAAAAAAATAATTGCTTATAAATAATTACAAAGAAATATATTAGTTAATTGATCAACGCACATATTGAGGTTCTATCAAATCACATGGTATTACATAGAAAAAAAAATCCATAAACAGTAAAATAGCCATAAGAGCTGAAGCTAGACGGTGCTGACTGATTATTTAGCCTGATCTTTTCACTACCTGAAATGAAATCTTGTGATTCTCACTGACTACATTTACACGCACATCAATTTACAAGCTCTAACTCTTTCCAAATGTTTACCTGCTCAATGAAACAAGTAAATCATTCTCATTTTTGCATTCATGGAAAACTAAATATTCCATTTTGATTTGATCATTTCTTGCTAGCTCATTTTTCTCTTGCAGAGAGGTTTATGAATGTTAAGTAAAATTCACCAGTCATTGATAAATGTAATCATGGAATGCTCTTTTAGCCAAATTTAACATATCAAAATAGCTTCCAGCACCTTCCAGTAAAACACTGTTATGATGTGTCACATTAAAAATATGAAGAGTACAGTTTCCGACTGGCAAAACAGAAGCACACAGACCCAACAGTCACATATCACACTAATTATAAGCTGCTGGAGAGGAATACATTTCTTTTAAATATTTCATAGAACCACCCAATTTAGCCCAGAGTATTTCAACATATCTACTGAATACTAACAAGAGAAACGTGATATTCCACCAGGCTCAGGACAGTCCTTTAAGAACTGTGGTTCAAATATTTCTAGCAGCACCAGATAGTGATTATTTTTCCATGCCATGTTCTTATAAAAAAACAAAAAACAGAGGGTATTTCTCAAAGAGCTATTTAATACCACTCTAAAATCATTTTTGCTATAATAAATGTGCCTGAAGCACTTCTTGCATTAAGTGTATATATAACAGTGGGTGATTAGGAAGGCAGGGAATACTAGATAATAGTCAGGTATGACTACGTGCGTGTGTGCACATATTCTGCACAGCATTTGGGTTTAATGCATAAGCTTATTTTTTTTTATAATGCCTCATAAATTTCATAAAATAATTAGATCTAGCTAAGCAGCAACATGGATACAAATCTCACTTTCTTTAAACTATACGATGCCATCGATTCCAATTCCATTATTCCAAGCTGTATAAAATGTTTTCATCTGCATCCAGAATGTCATATCTCCTGTGTGGAGTATGTAGAGAAACTACATTCATGGTTATAAAAGCTGAAAGACATACTTCAGTTTGCCTTGAGGAAAACTGAAGATAATATTCAACCAGACACAATGATCACTGCTGTAATGTGAATCTGGCTCTTGCATTTGGTAAGTAGAAAAAGCCATCAGCTTTGCTTCAAAGCCACACAAGAGAAAATCAATCACAGGTGCCTGGAGTGCTTCAACTTGGGGTGCTTTTCCACTGAACAAATGTCTCTTGAGCGTATACATGAAAGATGCATAATGCTCCACACTGAAGCTCATTTATTTGAAGGCCAGGCATTCAAAAAACTGCAACAGCATGATAGATGTCAGTTTATATTGACTGAATCATTTTTAAAGGACCTCTTATGGAAAAAAAAAATAAAAATGACCCTGAGTAGGTTATCAAGAATGCATTAGTGTAAATACATCTGTGTGTCTAGATTTTTATTACTCACAAATTTACTCTTTTGAAAAATACACAACAGTTTCTTGGAACCCCTGAAATTCACTTCTCGTTCTGCAGCATTACACTGATGCAGATTAATTAACTGTATCAAAAATGGCTATAAGAAAAGTTAGTCACATTAAAGCTCCTGCCCTTTAGCTCAATCAAGAAGTTAGGATGAACACTGTTTTAAAAAAAAAAAAAAAAAGCCAAGAGATTGCTTTTCTGTCTAAGAAAAAAAAAAAGAAGAAAGAAAAAAGATAAGTGACCCTTGAAGGTCATTGAACAAACGGAACTAAGACAGAGGACAGATTCCCATCGGAGCTTTCAGATACTTTTCAAATTGGAGTCCAGCACTGCTTTGACACGCTGCTCCATCCCAATGATGGTCAAAGAGTCCATTATTGGTGGCCTGGTCGCTAAATGAGCAGGGGCTGGATGACCTCTGTGATCTAATGGGCTGGTGTCACAGTTAAAAAGTCTAGTGTGGCTGTGTTCAGGGCTAGATACCTCCCTAAAGAACAGTTACACAGTAATTTGATACATTATCTGCCTCTGTGCCTGGTCCAGACAAAGACTGCAGCTTGTGGCCCAAGGAACTTTGTGCTGGACTGCAACTTGAATGAATGAAACAATGAATGAATGAGAAAGATTTACTCTATTCTCTATTCAGATGGATACATTAAAATCCCAGCAAAAGAAATTCAATATACAGTATTTTTTTATTTTTATTAAATTAACTTTATATTTTCAACAGCAATTGTTTTTGTATTTACCATACAATCACAATGCATACAAAGTTTAAACGAGTCTATTACTGCATCAATAAATAACCAATTTTTCAACCCAAAATATACCTAATAAAGTATGGTTGTTACACATGCAGGATGATGAGGCAAGGTGCATGTGAAGGTGAGGGTGTATTCAATACTTACAAGAGTTCAAGAAACAGTTCATAACAGCAGGCGACGTATTCCAAAACCAGGCAGAAGACCAGGAAATTCCAGAAAGAAGACCAGAAACAACAAGCGGCTTGGCAGAGTGCACACAAAGCAACATAACATTCTCATTAATGCTTCATGACTTGAGAGTCCTTATATACTGCCTGTAATTAGCTCTGATGAGGAAGAGCTGGGAACAATCAGGCAGATGTCTGTGCAGAACCGCAGTGCAGCCTGGGAATTGAAGTTCTGGCCTGTAGTGCAGCGCCCCCAAACTCATAAGCGTGTGCTGAAGTGCTATGAGTGGCAATGAGCATGTTGGGCGCTACCGAGCTCTATCCATGACAATGATATTCAAATGCTCCTCAAAGTTTTTCTAGGAGATGTATGGGAATATAGGTATCATATTATATGATGTATTATGACCATAATATTGCAATAGTATGTTAATTCAACAATAATACAATAATGCAGCAGTCTATGTTCTCATGTTATATCACTAGTAATCAAATAATTTTCACACGCACACAAATAAAGAAAGAAAAAAAAATCAACAAAGCTAGTATTAATGAATGATAGCTTACCAGCAATGCTTTTTTTCCACCAAGATCTATTTCTCCTGCTTTTTACGTCATATCTGCTTATGTGCTTCATTTTATGTTATATGACTGTTCATACTTTCTGTTGAAAAAGCAAACAAAGAAATATACAAATGCATCTTTTTTGGGGGGGGGGGGGGGGGGGGGGGA
>JAOVYU010000067.1:12145796-12159179 GCA_025674565.1 Synodontis membranacea
TACCTAGAAATGATTGCAAGCTGATGCCCCTTAAAGAACAGGGACATTTAACTTCTGGAAACTCTGATTTATAACGCAGCATACTAGTAAATTTTCCCGCATAAAGCTCCTGCATTACAGAGAATAGTTTATCTCTTAGAAAACCTTGATGCATTTGTTCATGAAAAAATAACAGCAAAATCCCTATGAATGTCACCAAGGATGACCAAGCAAGTCCAAGTTTAAAGCCAGGTTAATTGTTTTCTTTAACTTTAAAGGCATAATTATGGAGAGCTTGGTTCCTGATGGAGTAACAGTCGACCAATACTATAACTGTACAAAATGTTTCTCAAAACTATGGAGATAGAGTCAGAAGCCACAGCTGTTGGAAAATGGTTTCCTCCTTCATCAGGACAGCACACCAGCACACACAGCGCTCTCAATGAGGCAGTTTTTGGCGCAGAAACGCATCACAGTACTTGGTGACCCTCCCTATTCGCTTCTAAGACAACTAACAGAAGAAGACCTACTGCACCGCTTTGATCAGTAGAAGACCAGAATGCAGTGGTGTGTAGTTGCAGAAGGTTAATATATTGATGAGGAAAGTAACTGAAATGTAAGTTTTCTTCAATGAAATTACAGCATTGGCTTTGTTATTTAATAGCTACACCTTATGTTCTGCTGTCCAAATCAATTTAAAGTATGAAATATTATTTTCTATTAGATACAGTTTATGGCCAAAGCTACTGTATGTGGACACCTGACTATCACACCAATTTGTGGGCCTTCCCTGAACAAACTGACTGTCTTTGTATGATGTAGCATTGCAATTTCCCTTCAAAATTGGAACAAAACCAAGGTCTATTAAGACATCGTTTGTCAAGGTTGGAGTGGAAGAAGCTGAATGCCCCTGCACAGAGCACTGACGTCAACCCCACTGAACACCTCTGGGGTAATGTGGAACACTGACTGCACCCTAGTCCTCTTCACCTGACATCACTGCCCGACTTCACTAATGATCTTGTGGCCATGATCCAAAATTTAGTGGAAAGCCTTCCCAGAAGAGTGAAAATTATTATAAAGAGTGGTATTACTTCTGGAACGGGATGTTCAGTAGTATCATATGAGACATCTGAAAGATTTTAAACTTTTGCTAAAACTTTCAATTTTATTGCATCCACTTATTAAACAGAACTTTTTCCATTTCACATGGTAAGGTACAGACCAGAGGGCAGATGGAGGGGTTGTTTGTTAACGTACATGGATGGAACGTCGGGAAGGATGCAGCCAATTTAATGCAGGCCTGATTTGCCTTAATCTGTAAGGTAAATTTAAATTAGGTTTTTTTTCCCTAACTGTGGGGGAACAAGCCACAGATGGGTGCCCTCTCAGCAGCCAGCTGCTTTGAAAAGAATGACTTTTTAAATTACCCATAAATCACTGTCAGCACACAAGGGGCCGCTGTTCCAGTGGCCAGTCAGCAGTCAGAGGAGGGCGCTAAGGTGGCACAGCAATCTCACACCCTATGGCATGCCTCACTGCGCCATTCCAGGTACACAGGCATACATATAAATAAACAAATATAAACACTGACACACAGTAAGACACATAGGCACACAATACATATACACGCATAAAACAGTATACAAAATAAAATAACAAGGAATGAGCTGAAAATAAGTTAATTAATTGATTAAACACATACCTAATCAAACAACAATTACAAAATAAACTTAGACTTCTTCTGGTATTCCTTACTATAATCACTCACACATACTGTACAAGCAGATACACTCACAGACATACAGTACATGGAATGAAAGTGTCTGTTGATTAACAGAAGCTTCAGTTAAATCAAGCCAACAGCATTTTCATAGAGATCAAACATCCAATAAAGGTTACTGTACTGTAGCTCAAAATTATAATTGCAGTGACAAGAAATTAATCAAGTGGCTTTCACTTGAAAGATCACTGCATGAAGAGCAATAGAAACCAAACTGAAAACAAGTGTGATAACTAGATCAGCTGGTCTATTTATTCCCTGCTCTGAAACGTACCTGTTATAGTTTTGGGAATTTCCATTTTTACATGAGTATGAAAGCAAGGAGTAGAACTTAGACATTCATTATAAAAGTTAATTATGCAAATAACTGCACATAAGTACAATACCAGTCAAAAGATTCTTATCACTTAAACGACATTTCATGTCTTAAGGTCATGATGTATTTGTTGTTTCTCGTAGCTCAGCGGAACGGTTCTTGACATAATATGGATTGCTACAAGTTGTCGAATAGGGCTATTTACTGTACACCAACACAGCCTCGACACCACACAACAGATGGTCTCAAATGCATTACAAAATAAGAAATTCCAATAATCAACATTTGAAAAATCTGTTAATTGAAAAGCATTCCAGGTGAATACCTTATGAAGCTGGTGAAGATAAAGCCAGCGGTGTGCAAAGCTGTCATCAAGGTAAACGCTTTTGATTCTTGAAGAATCAAAAATATGAACATACATTAACATATACTGTATGTGGTATTTCCTAGTTTTGCTGTCTTCAGTATCTACATTGTAGAAGATAGTCAAAATAAAGAAAAACCTACGAATGATATAGGTGTGTCCAAATTTTGACTGCTATTCTAGTTTTATTATATTATATTTGATTGCATCTACTCATGCTTTTCTGGAAGCCAACAAACCTCTTTAAAATATAAAGAAATAAAACTAAATTGGAATGTTGCTCAGTGGAGGCACGCTGACATTGTCTTCTCCAGACAAGCAGATGGCAGTACGTCTTATGCTTGTATCCTACAGACTAGCTTTGTCACCATGGCCGTACCTCATGTTTGACATTAATTACTACCCAACAGTCTATGGCAGCCATGTTTGATTTACCAGCATAAATTAACGCGATAAAACTGGCTCCATCTATTCCACTCTGTCTAATTCTACTAATATAATTATGACATGCCTGATGCAAATCAGCCCTGCACATCTTCAACACGCTACATCAGATATTCATGAAGCAAAAACCAAAACAGCAAACAAGGCCAGACAAGCACACATATTTCCAGCTGAGCGTTTGTCTACGTGAAGTGTGTTTAGAATGGGTTCAACCTTAATGACAGGTAATTAGTCAGCTGCAGCTTTGGTGGAGTTTGAAAAGCCGATCTCCTAGTGATGAACAGAGGTGTGCTGGAGAAAGAGCTTGGGGGAAGCCAACCATGCTGTAGTCATCTGTCACACTCACAATTAACACACTTAATTAATCGGAGAGATATCAGTATTAGATCCGTATGTGAATGCCGCTGTGTAACAACATTTGCCGCTAAAAGAAATTAAGCAATAATTGTTGATTACAAAGTAGTACAGCAGCAGATTTGATTCTTACAAATGACTATGAAGCACAAGCAGGATGTTATTGTACTGCAATTGGATGACAAGTAATTTCTTTACTTTCAGTCTAGGCTCAACCATTCCTAATATGTACTTCGCCCACTGACATGAAATGCTGTATTTTGAATCCATATTAAAGTTTAACACAGCTGGAATGGAAAGTGCTATAATTGATTTTCTGGTCTAATGATTACTATTAAATTACTCTTGTACTATGCTTTTATTACTGAGAGAAACTGAGAAACTCCCAAACAGGTAAATATAAGCATAATATGTTCCAAAGATCTGCACGTCCCAAAAAACAGATTATGTCTGAGACTTGCCCTTCACTCTCAGAAATAAACGTGACGTGGTACCATCAAGTGTATATATATTTTACTTCTTATGCAATGCTTTGTGGTGTTGAACCACTAATTAGCTTTTTGCAATCAGGTTTTATTAAAAATCAAGGTTAATATCCAATTTTTTTTTTTTTTAAAGCTATGTCAAATTCATGCTTCTAGGTGTGATAAATTCTTAAGGAACCTTTATCCACCCTAGCAACAAGGAAAAGAACAGTTTAGTACTTGAATTTCTGAGAGTGTTACTTACTAGTGTATAATGTCACTGCTATACAAAAAGAGTCGCTGCTGTAATCGTGGAGACCTGCCTCATGCTCGTCCCAGAACTCCCGTTCACAGTATGTTCATTCTGAACATCCCTTCAACACGCTTAGCTTATATACTATTACGGAAGATTAATGATTTCTATGTCTTACTCTCCAGCATCAGATAGAAAAGGGTAGGCTCTCTGTTGCGTTCTCTCAAGGTTTCTTTCTCATGTTGTCTCATTGAGTTTTGCCTTATCACTGTTGAGCCTAGCTTGCTTATTAGATAAATCTACATCCACACTATAAACTTCCAAAAAAAAAAAAAGTACTGAATATGAGAAAAAGGTATCATTAATAAATTGGTTAATTTTGCATGATAGCTTTTCTTGTGGGCAGATGGATTTGGGCTAGAAAAACATATTCATCAACTTAACACTTACTGCATCTTAAAATCTCAGCTTTATCTTACAGGTTCAGGTTGGTACTAAAAGGCTTCATTGATACTATCAATTTGTGATGCACTTTCATTATGCAACATTGATACAAATGGCTTAATTTGTGAAAACACTGTTGTGAGAAGCCTAAATTTACCAATCAAACCCATCTGTGCCAGAGCAAATATTCCACCTGCTCATATGTGCAACGCAACCCACTGATTCTATTCTATTCGACTCTATAAATACGTTCAGTCTGGAGTTTTTAATAACTTTTTATTTCTGCAGACCATGGCCATGACTGTTTGACAGCCTACACCTATAGGCTTTCTACTCACATCAGGCGATAAACCCGTCAATCTTTTAAACAGTGGTCTCTGTTATCCCCAAATCTTTAACCAGGTTAACATAAGGCACTGGAACTATCAGAGGCTTACAGCATGTGTTACGAAGTGTTGTTTTTTTTCAAGCCTGTAATAAATGTGAATCTTTGACACAGGCTCTAGTGTAGTATTTGCAGCCGTACTCAGAGTTGAGCCTTATGATGGCTTAGTTCTAACCCCGTTTGTACAGAAAGACACAGGCACACAATCATCTGCCAAGCTTTTGTTTATACCACTGCTACAGATTTGAGTTCACCTTTAATCCAGCATTCATACTGCAGTTAAACTGTCTACCTGTTTAGCCAGACCAGATCTACTAGAATGTGGCTCAATTTTAGTTTAGATATCTATGAAATGCTAAATGTTATGCATGTACTCCAGTATGGATGGCAGGATGGGGCAGTTCTCCATACACCAAAAAAAATTGTTGACAAATTTACATTTATTCATTAAGCAGACACCTTTATATCTTCATGCTTAACTCTGTCTGTCTTATTAAACCTCAACCCTGATTATTCCACACAAACATAAATCTTAGTTTCCCTCGCCTGTGTGGGTAAGAATTATGAATGAGGACAATTAGTGCTAAATTTGGAAATAATAATACTCTTTTCTTCATCTTCATCTGTTCATTATCTGATGCAGGTTGCACACTACTAGATTTCAGCCTGAGAGTCCTTTTATAATGTTATCATGTAAATATGACCGCATTTTACGCCAGATAAAGCAAGAAGCACTATGTCCAGCACCCACTTCGCTTGTGTCATACTGTACATTTTTGTTGCCTGTTTTGAAATGTTATGCTTCTGTACATCTTCACAATCATTTAAAGGATGCATCCTTACAGGGTAAAACAAAATTCACTTTAACAATGTTTTATTAGCCATGTTTCCCTGTTTAAGGTGTGAAACTACAGAAGAAGAAAAAAAAAACTCCTGATCATGGAGTCTTTCTAAAATTGTGTGATGTCAAAAAGCTCAGCTCATCATTTATCTTTAAAAAGAATAAATGATTAGCTAAGACTTGGATAGCTGTTTGCTGTGAACTTTTTTTCAAGAATGAACTGTCATCTTTGATATTCAGTGTCACATTATTGCTTCTTAGTCCTTTATGTTCAGGATCCTCATGTTTAAGAAAAGCAATCTGTATTCAGACAGAGCATATTCATGATCACCATCGAGTGTTTATTCTCAGTTCGTTCAATAATTTTAGGATAAATATATCACGTTTTTCTGAGGAATCTCTTTGACTTGGCTTAAGTCCTCCACTGGGTATATTGGAGTGATTTCATTGTCAGTTTGACATCTATTTAAGAAAGCATTTCCTTGTGTACGTGTAGATGAGGAGCAAAATGTACTGTACAGTCAGGTCCATAATTATTTGACATTATTGCTATAATAGACAAATGATTGCTATTTTTGGTGTCTACAACAGTATAATATCAAAATAAAATGAGCTAAAAATGCAACTTTCAGCTTTAATTTAAGCATATGGATGTATTTGGCATTTGTATATAAATACCCGCAGATTAAAATCTGCATTTTGAGCTCCTATTCATTATTAACAACTAAAATGACATTTGTCAGAGTCTAAATATTTAGTTTCTTGTAGCAAAATGTTTAACTACTATTGACGGAGATATTGCTTCCATTACTATATGAATAACACTTACTGTATAGGTTAGGTACAGTAAGATATAAATATCTTACACAGTATTCCAAACTTTCAGTATATTCAAAACAGAAAGTCTGCTCGCACTATAAATTTACTAAATAAATCTATTACATTTCTGCCAAAAGTACCATTAATTGTCCATACTCCTCACATTGTAAATTTATTTCAAATTATGATTCACTTGCAAACTTACGTCAACATAGAGGTGCAGAGAATCAAGTAGGAGAGCTCCCACATTTCAGGATCTTTCACCTGGACTCTTTGCTTCCACAGATCTCTTGATTCACGTGTATCAGAAAAATAAATGCAAAAACCTTTCTATCATGTTACTTTACCAAGTATGAGGCTAAAGAGCTTGTTTTTCCTGAATTTATTTGTGTAGAATCATTATAAGTTTTTTTTTTCTTAATATGAAGATTTTGGTGATTCAGATTCTTGGCAGATTTTTTTTTTTTTTTTTTTCCAGCTTCACAATTATTTCCTGGGTCTCTGTATATCATTGCTGATCATTTTTTGCCATCTGGTCTGCATGGTTGATGTCAACAATGGATCATGTTCATTGCAAACCCCGTTTTTTGAGACCGTCCTTCTACTACCTCCTCCACACATTAAAACAGACACTAGAGTGATAACCACATAGATGTTGTTTTCTGCTGAGAAACAGCACACCATTACTGTAGGTCTATTCATTATCATTTGGATTTAGCTTTGGATTTTGAATGTTTTACATTTTGAATAGTAAAATGCAAAATCAGGCAAACAATTCTCCCAATGAAATCAAAAGACTAAACATGATCAGTCTTCAATATATTGAAGTATATATAAGTCAAACCAATGACATAAGACATAACCACACAGAAATATCTGTACACATAGGAACATCACATGCTATCTAAAATAATGTATATATAATCTGAAATATCAGAAATATCAGAATGATATGAGTCAGTAAAAGTACTAACTGCACAAAACTATACTGCACTATACTATACAAAACTTTCATTATATGTGCAGCATAGGTGCTGAAATAAAACTAAGTAAATGTGTGTCTCTATGGTGTCTAGTAAAATATGCAAGGCCTGCAACACATAATGAGCTTATCATTTGTTTTTAGGGTCCAGCATTCAATGCAGTCAAATACAAAACCCATTCTAGTGCCCGTCTCTGTCAAGCCTAGTCCATACCCCAAAGTTCAATTCCAAAGTAGAACCCAAAACCAAAATTCTCTTCCTTGATTTCCTCCCTGCTGTCTGGCATGGTTGAGTTCTATGGCCATGTGATCATTACCCTGAATATAGTGTCTGTACAACTGCACGACCATTAACACATTCAACGCCTCCCTTTTAAAGGTTTCAATGTGATCTCACTTTGCTATCACAAATTCTCAAAATGAAGACAACACGAATGCTGCTGTTGAGATATCCATGTCAGTTGTCGGTAATTGCAGATTTGTAGCCTAGAACCAGTTAATTATGTCATGAATACAACACTTAAAATGTCGGGACTGGCACTGAGTGCTTGAGCATCAGTCTGTGTTTCTTGTTTCTCATCCACATCATTAGATATATTATGTAAGCCCCCACTAATTTGCAAACAATATCCCCAGAGTGCCTTGGCTGACTTGGCTCAAGTGCTCTACTGAGTATTTGATGGTGAATTTGTGCTATGCAAGATGGTGGACGTAGGCTGTTCTCACTATCCCGGGATATGTGTGGTGTTGATGTTAGTGTTAGAAAACTCATTGGATTCTGTTGTGGCTGACAAACTGTCAGGCATACTTCGACACCTCTACCTTTAAAAAAAGTATACTTCATTAACAAAATTATGTAGAGATGTTTTATTTACACTTTTACTCATTTACCATTTAACGTTCTAATCTTGTCCTGGTATCTGCTAGGATCACATTGCGTAATAAGGCTCAGCTTAACAAATTTAAATTGCTAACTTGATCGCTAAGTTTGCTTTCATAACGTAGTAAATATCAGGTTTTGATCTCTACTTATATACTGACATAGATATAAGCCTAAAAGATTTGCTGACAGATGGGAACGGACAAACTTGTAATGTTTAAATAATAATCAACTAAATCTGAAAATTATGGAACAAAATATGAATATTATATTTTATATATTATTCTTCTGTTTGTTTCCAGTCATTAATCTCCTCAATAGTGTGCTTTTTGGAACGCTGTTCAGATACGAAACCGTACGTATAACCATATACACTACACAGGGTGTATATACTGTAGATAGCAGATCGGTCATACACTTAAAAGTGCCCTCAGCCCACTACAAACACAAATCCTAGTTGTCTGTAGCTTGCTGCTCAAAAATATCTTCAACCTGTGCTATAATTAGGAGTAGATAAGTCTTTTGATGAAAAACTACTTGAATAAATTTGCCATTTTTATGTGTCTACAATCGACACAACAAATCTATTTTTTTTATTTTCTGTATTTTTATTCAACTGGGTATAAAGAAGGGATATAATTAGCTGGCTAGCTGGCTTAGTCAAATGCTGTTGGAATTGGAATAGCTTGTTAGGTTTATTAGCTAGCTATCTAGTTCATGACAATTCATACGTTGTTAGCTACATTGTTAGCTGTCTGGCAAACTGCCCTTACAATTTATCCTGAGCATAAGGTTGCTAAACTCAAATTATGCTTTAGCCACATCATTTTTTTTTTTTTTTTGCAAGGTTATTCAAAACACCTCAATGGTGATTTTATGGCTTAACACCAATACCCTAGGTATGTCCACAAATGAAATAATTGGGGTAGTGGTAGCTCAGTGGTTAAGACACTGGACTATTGATCGGAAGGTCATGAGTTCAATTCCCAGTCTCACCATGACTGCCACTGCTGGGCCCTTGAGCAAGACCCTTAACCCACAACTGCTCAGTTGTATTAAAAAAAAATGTGATATATGTAAGTCGCTCTGGATACAGGTGTCTGCCAAATGACTTAAATGTAAATAAGACAATAGGTTGTGTATGGCCTGTAAGCCTTGAGTTTAACACCCTTACAATGCAAACAAGTATTTGCTATTGAACATCAGTCTTAAATTTAATACAGAGATTTCATACTGTAAAATATCAAATCATCAGGCTAGCCATTTTAGCTCACTCAGCTAGCTAACGGTTTATCTGTACAGGTTTTCACAGGTTGGATATTGGACTGTGAAATCTCCATGGGATTTGGCTCACATAATTTGCAGATCATTACCATTCTAGTTGCTTTGAAGCATTTAAAACTAATGATACCTGATAAATTAGGCCAGGGACACTCATTTGTCTCCGCTGAGTGCTGACTAAACATTTGGCCTTTTTTTGAAGAGTCTTGGCAGGAAACTGCTTTATTTTGATTGTGTCTTGAAAATGAATTATTTAAAATGTGCACCTACTGTTTAAATTGGCTTACAGTCTACTGGCATTAAATACGCTATGCATTTTTTCCCCCCTTTGAAATGATTATCATATATAAATGTAGCAAAGCTGAACGTTATCTTTTTTTTAACTCAAGTATAAGTAAAATAGTATAGATATTCAGTATACAAGAACTGTAAGGAGAATGCATATAGTTTGTTGCTTTCTACCCAGGACATTTAGAAAATACATTCCACATTGTAGTGCCCTGACTTGTGGATAGAGTAATAGACAAATGGCTTTTATTTAATGTGCATATTTAAAGACTTCAGATTCTGGACACCTTAATAGGGACACCAGTACTCATATGCTGTAGCACTGATTTCAGCTGAGGTATGCTTGCTGCCAAGTTCATGAATCCTCTTGAGAGTAATTCAGACTGTTTTCTGGGCTTTCGTGTTGTGCTTGCTGGTCATTGCCGGGCCTGGGCCTCTGTGACCAGCAAGCTGTTTAGACTGAGGGATTTGGGCCAGATTCTACTCTGAGCCAGGATTCAAATCTGCCAGCCAAGTGCATCATGTCAACATTGGCATCGCCATGCATTCAGTGCAAGGGATGTCCAAGTCAGACACAGTGTCCTTGAGATGGTCAAGTCCAAGTCAGTGAGCACTTGCTGGTGCCAATCATCACCTTCCAAGAGATTTATAAACTGACTACATAAGTGCAATTTTTTTTTTTTTTTATCATTGTTACTTATGGCTACTCAGTATAGCATGAACTATGGAAGCAATCTGACCCATATATAAAGGAATATGTACATTATATGGAGACTGCATGCACTGAGAATTAGGAAGACTCAAACTAAATTAGAGCGTTTGGCAATGGACAGTACATTGTATGTCAAGTGACTACTATTCAACATATTTATTGACAGCTAGTTGCCAGGGAATCTGGAATATCCGAAGGTAAAAATGCTAAGAGGCAAACCAACTCAGCAGGAAAAGAAATGAGTGAGTAGAAACTGCTCAGTGCAGGAGAAGCCTCTAATACTACAAAGCAAAGTGTCCAGATCCCAGGAGATGAATGTCACCATGCAAGAATGGTAACTAGCTAAATGTTGCTCAGTAATGTTAACGATAAAAAAACAATTACTTGAGGCTAACAAATGCTGTGGTG
Source organism: Synodontis membranacea (assembly GCA_025674565.1). NCBI lineage: Eukaryota > Metazoa > Chordata > Actinopteri > Siluriformes > Mochokidae > Synodontis > Synodontis membranacea. Next base: position 12,156,794 of record JAOVYU010000067.1, read on the forward strand.
CCCTGTAGGTTTCTATGAATAATGCTTATGGTATAGAAGAAAGCACACTTATTAAGACAAAAGGTAACAAGAGAAGGCCAGTCCCAGCTTTGGAGGACAGGATACCTGGAGCTCTGTTTAGATGAACTGGGATGATCTTGGAATGTGTGTCTTAATGATCATAATTAAATATTTTGGCTTGGTTTTTTGGCCTATTATAGCACTGTAACCAAATTCATTAATAGTATTGTATGAAATTGGACAAAATAAAACCACATTGTCCTCAATTAAAGCAGTTTTAAGCCCACACTCGTTACTTCCAATATGCATTATATATACTGTATAAAGTATCTTAAACAAAATGGTGTACCTGTAGTCTTAGCTGTATTTCATTTTTACCATAGTGAACACTGCCCTCTGTAGGAAATTCAGCTATCTCAGACTTTATGCTCCTTTTAGTTACTGAAAGATTCCCTTTCTTCACCGTAGGCTTATGCCAAATTATTCATAAATTTGTTCTAAGATAGATTTTCTAATATCTAAATGTTTGTGTTAGTGTGTCATTTAACGACTGGCTATCTCTCCTAACCACCTCTCCATTTTATAAGAGTTGTTAACTCATATCCCAACTGCATATGTCCTGTTGTATACACTGCTGTCACTATATAAATGTTCTATCTCTGCTGTAATTAAATCCTGAATTCTTATTACTGTGTTTGCTTGAAAGTTTGTGAACCCTTTAAAATTTATACTAACACTACTTCTATATTTTAGAGCATAAATATCATCTAAAATATCATCTTCATCAATAACTCCCTTATTATACTTGGTCATTTTTTATTGAGGAAAAGGATCCAAAAATTACATATCTATGAGTGGCAATAGAATGTGAACCTTTGCCTGCAGACTCTTTTGCAACAATGACTGCAACTAAATGTTTCTGGTAACTGTTGATCAGTCCAGCACATCAGCTTGGAGGAATTTTAGCCTATTCCTCTATACAGCACAGCTTCAGTCCTGGGATGTTGGTAGAATCTGAACATTTCTACTAGATTAAGGTCAGGACTTTGTCATGATTAATCCAAAACATTATTTTTATTTCTCTTTAGCTATTCTTTGGTAGAATGACTTGTGTGTTTAGGGACATCTTCTTGCTGCATGACTCACTTTTTCTTGAGATTCAGCTCAAGGACAGATGTCCTGACCTTATTCTTTAGAATTTGCAGGTATAATTCAGAATTCCTTGTTCTGTCAATGATGGCAAGCTGTTCTGGCTCATGTGCAGTCTCGGAACAGACTCAAACCATGATAGTAGATTAATGCTTCACAGATGTGAGAAGGTGCTTGTGCTATAATGCTGTGTTCACCTTTCTCTAAACATGACGTTTCTCACTTAAACAAAAAAGTTCTATTTGGTCTCTTCCATCCACGAAATTTTTCCAATAGTCTTTTGGCTTGTCCGTGATCTTCAGCAAACTGTAGATGGGCATCCATGTTCTTTTTGGAGTGTATGACCCTGCCATGCATACCACTGTTGTTTTTTGTTCTCCTGATGGTGGACTCAAGAACATGTGAGAGAGGCTTTGTCTTGCTTAGAAGTTAGAAGTTATCTTGTGTTCCTTAAATTGATCTTTGTTGGTCAGCCACTCCTAGAGGGTTAAAATGATCTTGAATTTCCTCTATCCGTCTGACTGTGGATTGGTGGAGTTTATCAAAAATACTCAGAAACCTCCTTTGTTTGTGCAATGACACACTTCTTAAAAACAAGTGTTATAAAGATTAGACTTTTGACTGATGCTTGTACTTTAATTGAAACAGGGCAGCCACTCAGCACCTGATTGCCATCCCATTGATTGAAAACACCTGACTCTAATTTCACCTTCAAATTAGCTGCTAATCCAAGAGGTACACATTCTTTTGCCATTTCATTTTTTGTCTCATTTGTTTAATTGGGTTGTCTTTATCTACTTTTGTGACTTGTGTGAAAATCTGAACTAAGCATATACAGTAGATGTTGCAGAAGTTATCCTGTTTGTATATTTTACTTTAATTGTAATTGGCAAGTACTTCTCTTTTTTCCCCCTAGCATACAGCTAATTTGGCCAAAGCATTTAAAACATCCAGGTCAAAAGACAGTGAAATCAGAAAATAAAGCATGGCCACTTCTAATAGTGTAATCCATGTTATACCACTTTTAATTACAACACTGCTTGAATTTTCATTCTTGTGTATTTCTATCCAGACTTCTGTGAACTACGGTTCAGATTACAGATTTTCCTGTGTCAATAAATTAGCCATGTTCAGACCAACTAATAAAAAATAATATGCCTTATTTTCCGGACTATAAGGCGCACCGGATTATAAGGCGCACTGTTGATTTTTGAGAATGAACGGGTCTATTTTCATA